>PVJL010002311.1:0-205197 GCA_004026885.1 Lyroderma lyra
AACTGGAGTCCCAGAAGAGTAACAAAACAAAACAAAAACAATATTTGAAACAATAATCCAAGAAAACATCCCAGAAACAAAAGAACTGAATCTATATTTGAAAGAACCAATAAATGCCTGGGAGAATTTACCTAGAGCTATTAACTCCAGAACATAATTTTAGCAAACTCTTAGACTTAAGAGATTTAAAAAAAAAAAACAAAAAAAAAACAAAAAAACAACTTTCAAGGCCTCTAGGCAAAAAAGACAAACTAATGAACAAAGTCAAACAAACTTGACTGTAATCAGAGGTGTCTAAAACAAGATGCAATGCCATACTGTCCCACTTACATATGGAATCTAAAGAAAATAAACAAGCAAAAAAACAAACAAACTAAAAACCCAGAAACAGACTCATAAATACAGAGAACAAACAAATGATTTCCACTTGGGAGGTGGTTAGACACTGGGTGAAAAGGGCGAAGGGATTAAGAAGGACAAATCGGTACAACAGTCATGGGGGGTGTAAAGTATAGCACAGGGAATATAGTCAGTAATATTACAATAGCAATGTATAACGCCAGGTGGGTACTGGACTTATCAGAAGGACCACTTCATAAATTATATAAATGCCTAAGCACTATGCTGTACACCTGAAACTAACATAAAATAATACTTAATATCAATTATAACTGAAAAATAAATGTTAAAAAGATGCAATTAAAGGCAACAATGGAGTAGCATTTTAAGACACTCAATGAAAGAAAGTATAAATAATGGATTTTATTAAAGTTGTCCTTTAAGTATCAATACTATGTAAAAACAGTTTTAAACATGTAAGAATCCATGATCCCTGCTTAAAGAATCTACTATAGTATGAGCTTAATGCAGCCAGCAGATTGCTAGACAAATTTCAGCAAGAACAGTGGAAAGCCCATCATCCTCATAACTGTAGCTCTAAGACTAAAATAAAGATGGCGACATTAATCTTTGAAATTTGAATATTAATGTACGAATGCTATATGCTGTAACAAAATAGAAGTAACATAAACATTATAAAGAAAAGGGAGAAGAAACGAGAATAAAATAAGTTCATTGGCTGGCAAAAGTCAAAGGATACCATTTAAACTCTAACACAACATATGATATATAATTAAATAGGTAAAAAAAATACAGAATATATTAACAAAAGGTATAAAGAAAAAGGTAACCACTAGAAAAAATATATAAATATCCCTAAATAACATTTCATTAATTTAAAGAAAAACTATTTATTAAAGAAACATAGCAAATACAAATAATATACATAATTATAAAATACAGTCAATGCACACCTTAAAGACACGGATACATTCTGAGAAATATATCGTTAGGTGATTTTATCATTGTGTAAAAATCATAGCGTGTACTAACTTATTTTATATGTCAAAAAAACACCACAACTTCAAAACATAACTAAAAACCTGGGAGAAGGTGTTTTTAACATACATTACAGAAAAAAATAACTGTAACACATGAAAGAAAATTACAAAAATTGAAAGACAACTGATAAAACATAAGAAAAAACATAAACAATGAACAAAACAGTATAAACTGCCAATATAAAAAGAAACTCTAACTTACTAAAAATTAGAAAAATGAAAATTAAAACCCTGAAATACTATTCACTTCTACTGAATGGTGAAATTATAATGAATGACAACAACCTTCTGTTTGAGGAGCTGAGAGAAACTTGCAGTTTTTATACACTACTGGTAAAAAAGCAAATTATTACAACATTTTTGGAGAGTATTTTGATAATATCTACGCATGCACTTACCTTTCAATCTCCAGTCAAGAAATTTATCCTGAAGATATACTTCCAATAATACAAACATATACATGCAAACATTTACTCATTGTAGCCTTATTTGGAATTGCAAAATACTGGAAACAACCTAAATACCCACACATAGGAAAGCAGTTGGATCAACCATGATACAGCCACTCAATGGAGTATTCTGTAGCCATAAGAAAAAAGGAGGATGATCATTATCAACTGGTGTGGAAATTCTAGGCTATATTATTATACAATATAATAATAATAATAATAATGAATAAAAGAATCTCTACAATATGCTATAATTTAAGTAAAAACCAAAAGGAAACCTTAAAATTTTATATGCATTTTGCATATAGATTTCTGTATATTTTTTTCTGCAGGCTTATGATCCACAGAATAAATAACCATGAGTCTACACTGACATAAATAAATAATTGAATTAAAAAGGGGGAGAAAGAAACAGTTCTTCCTCACAGTAAAATTCCAACTAATAAATGTAAAAGGCATGACAGAAATAGAAAAATCATTATTTGACTTGTGCTTGTACATGTAAAAAATAAAGAACAATAAACCAGAAGAAGTTAATGCGACACAGGAGGGATCAGGACAGAAAGCAGAGAGTACTGGGAATGTTTAAAAGAATGAGTGACCAGTGATACTTCTCTGAATAAAGTATACTTCTGACTTTGAAAACTGGGCTAATGTTTCTATATTAACAACAAAAAAAATTAACACCAGATAGAAAGTGAGCAGAATCCATAATGAAATACAAGTGGTAACAAATTAACCTAATTGAATTACAAATTAATAACATAACCACATTGAATGTGGTGGCAGAGGAAAGAACCAACCTAAGTAACTTTAAAAAGCAGCATCTGACTACATACTATGAGATTAAAGACAAAAAAGACAAGACTAACATTACATTCTAGTTAGAAAATGTCTTTTTCACAGAAGGATGGGTTAGTAATTGTGAAAACATTGTATATGTTTAATTGAACTGAACAACTAACATAAATATATTGTGGGAAATGAGGGCTGTGTTTCTCACTGTTATAGAATGGAGTTACATATAAGAAAAGAAGGAAAACCAGAAATAAATCCTATGCAGTCAAAATAGAATCAAAGGGAGCCTTCCTTCTGTCACGATAGTAGAGTGCGCAAATGCTGTGCTCACTTTCGTCCATGACCACATCAAAATTACAACTAAATAACAGAACAGCAACCCTTGAGAACTGCCTGAATACTAGATAAACAAAACTCTCATAACTAAGGATATAAAGAATTAACCACATAGAGACTGGTAGAAGGAGCAGATCCCAAAAAAGGGCCAGTCCCCACCTGAGGAGTCAAGTGTCCCTGCCCCACAATGAACTATCCAGCCTGGACCACAAGTCCAGAACCTCTTTCAGTAGCTGTTACTCACAAGCAGAAGGCCTCGATCCACATTGGAGACTTCCCTAAAATCTCTAAAAGGCCCGAAACCCCAAACAAACAGTGGCTGGCCTTGGCATGCTTACCTTTTGGTAAATAGTCCCTAGCATGGCACTAGTAGCAGCTGGGCTCAGTTTTCAGCATAGCCTCCCCCAGGTACCTCCAAGCCAAGCACACCACAGATCACTTTGCCTCCTACCAGGTGGCCACAGGCCAGGCACAGGCAGCAGCTGAACTTCATCTGCACCAGAGCCTCTCTCAGGAGGCCCTAGAACCAACATACTTGGTGACCAGCTTCAGACCACACCAGAGCACCTCCCAATTAGTTCCACAAACAACACATTCAAAGGGTGGGCTCAACAAGCACCAGAACCCCACTACAGTGAATCTCACTCAGTGTGTCAGCCTCCACACAACAGCACATCCTTTGTAGTCAAGGCTAATCCTCACAGCCAGTCAGCCTGAGGGTCATTTCCACCCAATGAGGTACCAACATTAATTACGGCTCAAGTACAACAGAAACGCACACACGAGAGTCATCCCTGGAGCACCCAGCTCATGCGGCCCGGGACACTGTACCACTGGGCACCATAGGATATCTATTACATAAGACCAACCTATTAAGACTGGAAACATTGCAGATATAGATAACATGTAGAAACAAACACAGGAAGGCAGCCAAAATGAGAAAACAAAGAAACATATCCCCAATGAAAGAATAGGACAAAACTCCAGAAAAAGAACTAAACAAAATGGAGGCAAGCCATCTACCAAATACGAAGTTCAAAACACTGGCTATATGAATGCTCAATGAACTTGGAGGAAAAATAGAAGAACTCAGTAAGAATTTTTAAGAAAGTAATAGTAAACATAAAAAACGAGATAGAAACCATAAAGAAGAAACAGTCAGAAATGAAAAATACAATAAATGAAAGTATACATTAGATAGAATCAACAGATTAGATGAAGCAAAAGATTGTTCAGATGAATCAACTGATTAGATGAATCAGTGATTCAGAAGACAAAGTAGTGGGCAACACCCAATTGAAAGAGCAAAAAAGAAAATAGAGTTTTAAAAAATGAAGCTAGTTTAAGGTACCATTGGGACATCAAGCATAACAACATTCTCATCATAGGCACACCAGAAAGAGAAAAGAGAGAGCAAGGGATTGAAAACCTATTTGAAGAAATAACAATAGAAAACTTCCCTTTCCTGGTGAAAGCAACAGACATACAAGTCCAGGAAGCACAGAAAGTTCCAAACAAGATGAACCCAAAGAGGCCCACACCAAGACACATCATAATTAAAATGCCAAAGTTTAAAGATAAAGAAAGAATCTTCAAAGCAACAAGAGAAAAGCAGTTAGTTACCTACAAGGGTACACCCACAAGGGTTCTCCCATAAGATGTCAGCTGCTTTCTCAAAAGAAACTTTGTAGGTTAGAAGGGACTGGCACAAAATGTTCAAAATGATGAAAAGTAAAGACCTACAACCAAGATTGCTCTACCCAGTAAGTCTATTGTACATAATCCAAGGAGATAAAGAGCTTCCCAGACAAGACAAAGCTAAAGGAGTTCATTACCACCAAAACAGCATTACAAGAAATATTAAAGGGACTTCTCTAAGAGGGGGAAAAAAATAAAAATATGAATAATAAAATGGTAATAACTAAATACCTACCAAAATTATTTTTAAAGTAAATGGATTAAATCCTCCAATGAAAAGATATAGGGTTGGCTGACTATATAAAAAAACCAGGAAAAGGTATCCACAGATAGATGACTGGATAAAAAAGACGTGGTACATAGATAGATACCATCGGCTCCCAAGTGGTGGTATGCATACCCCCAGGGGGGTGTGCTGAGCAGGCCATTCAAGGGTACATGAAAAATAATCAGTAATGGTGAAAAAACAAGTCCCAAAAAAATGCAAAATGTTAGTTATGGAACAATAAATGTTAAGTTTGAATCACCATTAATGGAGACACTTCAAAATTAGATCACATTAGCGAATGATCATTGGTGAGGGCGTGGCTATCTTCTACCAATCATTACACACATTATCAGACAATCCATTTGCAACATTTCTTGAACTTCCCCAAACATATAAATACATAGTCATTGAGTGAGTAAAAGTAAGTGTGTTATCTTTAATCGGGATTCTTTTCAAGTAGATTTTTTATTTAATATTTAAATACTTGGTCATCATTATCAATATTTAGCTGTTATGAATACTGTAAAATTGAATCTGTGGCTTGTACTTTTAATGCAGTAATTTTTCTTTCCTAATTTATTACTTCATTTTCACTATTTCATATTAAGATAGGCACTGAACCAAAGTGCCAGTATTTAAAAACAGCTGTTCTAAAAATAAGGGGTACAATTTATAGAAATCAGTTTAAAAGAGGTACACAAGTGTGAAAAAGGTTGGGAACCACTGATATATACAATAGAATATTACTCGGACATAAAAAAGAATAAAATCTTACCATTTTTTACAATATGAATGGATCTAGAGGTTATTATGCAAAGTGAAATCAGTCAGACAGAGAAAGACAAGTACTATATGATTTCACTTATATGTGGAATCTAGAAAACAAAATAAACAAAAAAAAACCAAAAACAAACCAGAAACAGACTCACACATACAGAAAACAAACTGATGGTTGCCAGGTGAGATGGGGGCTTGGGGGGGTTGGTGAAAAATATGAAAGGCTTAAGAAGTACAAATTGGTAGTTACAAAATAGTCACAGGGTTGTAAATAAAGTACAGCATAAGGAATATAATTGATATTATAATAACTATGTATGGTATCAGGGGTTACTAGATTTATCAAAGAGATCATTTATAAGTTATATAAATGTCTAACCACTGTGTTGCACACCTGAAACTAACAATGTTAAATGTCTACTGTAATCAAATTTTAAAAATATTTTAAGTATATCACCATGTTTTATGTACTGTGTAATTGTAAATAAGTATTTCTAACATAATCAATTTCCCACAGTTTCAGTACTTGGGTTTTGTTTTCATTACAATATAGCAAAAATAGTAAGTAACAGATTTATTATTGCTTGTAATACTGGGTTAAAATGGAAACATGTCAATACTTTGCTTATTTCACTAAATCAACACTACTCAAAGGGAGTAGTACAACCTCATTGTTTTTATATATATATAGTTATATAAATAGATATAGATGTTTGTGTACATACCATATTTTGCCATGTATAATGCCACTTTTTTGCCCAAATTTGTGAGAGAAAAATAAGGATGTACATTAAAATACATGGGTAGTACTAATTCTGTATCTATAAAATATGTTTTCAATTCTTTTATTTATACTTATGAGTTATAAGTGTAACTCTACAAATCAATAGTGATGTCTGTATGCAAAATAATACCCTGGAATATGATAATCAGTTTCTTACAAAAAAAATTTTATACATAAAATTATTTGTACATTGTATCTGTTGTTTTATAATTATTGTTCAATAAAATTTCTTGTACCATAATATGTTTTTTTAAAAAATGCTAAAATTCTTTTATAACTCAAAAAACAAGTACCTAAAAATACACCAATATTTGAATTAAAAAATTAAAATGAAAGATGGTTTTCCCTGAAAGTTTGGGCCAAAAGTGTGGGTGCATATTATACACAGCAAAATACGGTATATACATTTCCTGGCTCTGTCCACTAACAGTGTCTGGAACCAATGACATCCCAGAAGCACCGAGTATACCTAGTGCTCAGGTTAGTTTTCTTTATACCATTCACCAATGAAAGGATTAAGGCAAGGAAAGTACAAGATGAGCCTGAACTATCTTATGGTACCAGAAAGGAGCCAACTTAAAGGGGTTTCCATTGGCCAAATCCAGGGCAATTTAAGCAACAAAATAATGATATTAAAGGATTATTTCCCACAGAATAAAATAAATAACCTTGACTCCATAATGATAGAAATTAAATAATAAATAAGTAAACAAACAAGAGAAAAAAGTCAAGTCTTCCTCACAGTAATAATCCATCTATTACTATCAACGACTAAGGAAAACAGAAAAATTACTACTTGATAAACATCATCATATAATTGTTGCAGGCAAGAATAATCAATATATGTTAAAATTAATGATAAAAGAATGAAACAGAATATCTGCATAATCTCAAAGTATCACAAAATACTACTAATTCCAAAGAGGAAGATGATTTTATCAGAGAAAAAGCTGAAAGCCACCACCTTCTGTAATTAAATAAATTTAACACCTAGTTACTGCATGGTAAAGTTAACTGAAAACACGTAACATCCCGACACTCCTTAGTATGAAACACTGAGAAGGACACCTATCACTCCTACACAGATTCTTAATAAAATGCACAACACCTGAATCTAATCTAGAGAAAATGTCAGAGAAAAACTCAAATTACACAATATTCTACAACATAACTAACCATTTCTTCAAAACAGTCAATGTCATAAAAGACCAAGGCAGACTGAGGAACTGTCCCAGATTGGAAGAGATTATGACGTGACAACCAAATACAAAGCAGGATCCTAAATTGGATGCTGGGTCAGAAAAAAGATAAAATTTGAAATAGTCTGGATCAGTATTAATTTCCTGTTCTGATAACTGTATTATGGTAATGTAAAGTATCTGAGCATTAGAGGAAGCTGGGTGAAAGGTCTATGAAAAGCATTTGCATTATTTTTACAACTTTTCATTAAGTATGACATTATTTCGAGACGTAAGTTTAAAAATGTTAATATTCTATAAAGTTCCAGTCATTACATATGAACAAATAATATTTATATTAGCCAATTATTAGGAAAAAAATAAATGTCCATCAATACGTGAGTGGTTAAATAAAATGTCATATATATATTATAAAACCCACTCTGAATCCATAAATAAATAGGAGCACACAGAAGTATTCTATGAATACACACACACACAAAAGAAGAGGAAGCGTTAGATATACTCCATGGAATTATTCCAGGATATACAGTTGAAGGAAGGGAAGGAGGCAAGAAGAGAGTAGGGAGAGACAAAGGGAGGAAGAGAAGAAAGTAGGAATGGAAGAGTAAGATTTGTGGTAACACTTTTTGCTGTTATAAACAATGATGCAATAAATGACTTTATATCCCTATCTTTCCAGAAAAGTGTTTTTAGTATCTCTAGGAAAGGGTCATAAAACATAGAACTGCTAAATCAAGGTGTATACATTTTCTAAATTTTTATATCTATCAAAAAATGACTTTCAAAAAAAAAAAATTACTTTCCTAGAAGACTGTAGCAATTCAAACTCCTACCAGCAAAGTATTAGAGTGAATATTTTCCCATGACCTTAAGGAGCATGAGGTTTACTCTCCAATCTACTCAGGAAAGAAAAGTATCTCATTTTAATTCATATTTTCTGGTTACAAGTAAGAATGAAAATTTTTTCATGTTTTCCAGTTGCATTTTCTCTTTCATAAACTGCTTGTTCATACCCTTTGGGAATTTTTCCATAAGACAGTTGCATTTAAGGCACTACCTGACATTATTCATATGTAGATGTATACATACATATATATACATACACACACACACACATACATACACATATCTTAATATGAACATATATACATATTAATATATAAATTATGTATTGTTTTAAATCTTTATAGATTTTTTTTTAAATCTTGTTTTGCGTACTTCAAGCCATACAGAAATTTTCATTGTTATATGGTTAAATCTGTCAAATCTTTCTGGTTTTCAGTGACCAGAAGTCAGAGGTACCTGGTGTCTTCTCATGCACAGGTCTATCCTTACAAAGAATTCCACATGTCCTGCATGAGCTCTGAATGACCCATTGAATAGTCACTCATACATGTAAAGAACACATTTGTAATACAGTATAAGCTCCTAGAATCTAACTCTGTTTTACATATAAACCCAATGTGTTTCCTAAACACTTTTAGGAATCCAACTTTTGTGAAAAATGGAGGGGAAAGTACATTTTGTTTCATTAAGAATTTTACCAAGACTTGTCATCCCCAGCACATGACGAGGGCAATGTCATTCTTGGTATTGAAGTTGTTAAGGCTACACACATATCAGACTGTATTCATTACTCCACATTCAATGTCAGTCTATATATAGGCTATTTCATTAGGTCTTCTAGTGTATTAATATTTGTGTCTGAGTATTTGTATTTTGAAATACATATTAATTAATGTTTCTGCTTATTTTCCCTTATAACTGTAAAGGACATAATTATAATTATATTCAGAGCACTGTGTAATTTGTAATTATGTGTATAGATTATATTATTCATGAACTTCACTTAAGAATAATAAAGGTACACTGCAAAAACACTTGTTATACAAAAGAATCACTGGTTTTGATAAGGTTCAGAAACACCGCCCTGAGTCTACAGGAAGGGAAGTGTCCCCAGATTCAAGGTCGTTGTCCCTACCTACTCTCACGCCCACCTTACTCCCAAGACCCCAGGGCTCAGCTGCATCTGTGCTCTCCTCACACTCACTTCTAAGGCTCTAACAGTTGCTCAAAGTTAATGAGGCAGTGGGACAATGAAGGGATCAGAAGTACGGGCACAGGATTTGCTTAATGCAGTATCATATCCATCAGTTCTCTTCTCATATGTTTTTCAAATTACCATTTTTTAATTTAAATGATCAATGACACCAAAACCTTTGTTGTTCATTAAAATACAGTAGGAAAAACAACAAAACAGTAAATTAACCAATGTTTCCACTGTGGGTGACCTAAATCCTATTTTAAAAAGTTGACTCAAAGCATTTTCTTCTTTAAAGAAAAACAAGTTTTTCCTTTCAGTAACTATTATAAAATATCCACAAACTTTTAAGGAAAGCATCAAATTAAACGTTTTAGTTTTGCAATAAACTTGCTTATCTGATCTCTCTCATAGAAGAAATTTATGATCTAGAAAGCACATCATTGGCTGGCACAAAGAATAAGCTGTTGATTTCTAAAACAAACTGTAAAAGAGATCCTTGATATACACTTTAATTTGTATTTTTTTTCCAAAAGTTTCTATCGTATGATTCTGTCCCTTTCTCTTTCTCTCTCTCCTCTCCTTCTCCCCATCCTCCCTCCTCATTAGAACATAAGTCTGTCTGTGCAGTTTGTGACAATGCTTAACAGGATACGTCTGCAGGGACAAACTGTTACAGAATGTTTGGGTGCATTCTAGGATGAGAATTTGATATTCTAAACTTTCCTCTAATAATATCTAATAATATGCCAACCCACCAAAAATTTACAGTAAGTTTTATAGGCCTCTTCCCATTGGTAAGATTTTCACTGGTTATATCTAATTCTTCCTTTTTTTCAAGTTAAATGTCAAACTAAGTTTCCATCTTTGTAAAAAGAAGTATTGTTCTCAGTTGAAACAAACTAGAATTATATAAAATACTATCTTCTAACATGTTAGAAAAATTCATTATAGAATGAATGTAAGTTTCAACCTGTCTTCCAATTTTTAAAACCTTCTATAACTATAAAGTTTGTTTTTTGTCTAAATTTTTCTAAAGTTTCTAGTTTCTACACCAGGTTTACAATGATTGTAACACAGAGCTGAATCTCAGACACAATGAAATACATACATTTTTATAGATTCCATTTCAAATATGATCAGTGCAGATCTTAAGGGTAGAAAGTATGTGAAAATCCCAATTACATAAGTCCTCACTTAATGTCCAGGTCCTTGGAATCCGCAAATTTCAGCCAAATGATGTATAACGAAACCAATTTTACCCTAGGCTAACTGAAAAAGCAAGAATTAAATTCCTCCTGCATATTTCTGGTCACAAAAACATCACCAAACTTCTAAACAAAGACCCAAAGCACTTCTAATAAGCACTGAAATAAGTGTCAGCTCTATATACATCTAAGAAATCTTAATAAAAACAAGTCAGGTAATGATTTTTTGCCCCACTGATTCCAGTTTCTGGTCAAGGGTAGCCAGAGGCTCCCTCCACCCCCAGAAGCTCAGGGTGCAAAGCGGGACCCACCCTGGACAGAACGCCCTTCCATCACAGGGCTGCTCACACACACACTCACACTCAGACCGGGACAGTCTGCGTATTTGGGGGATTTGGGAGGAAACCAGAGTCCCCAGGGAAAACCCAAGCAGACATGGCTGAACTCAAACTCAACACTGACAGTGTCTTCTCATCAACATCATAACAAAATGATATTAATCAAGTACCTACTGCATTCTTTTATTATTATTATTATTTGTGTGTGCAACATCTAAACCATGAGCTTCTCCTATGTATTTTGTTATTACTTCATCTGAGACAGCTCAGGGTAGCCAAAAGCAGGGAAAGTTTTCAACTATGGTGTTTCTTAAACATTCTGAATAAACAGGAGAAAGAAGGGTCACTAGTTCACAAGTATGTTGAGTACACTGGTTCTGATAAATCAGAAAGATAAATAAAATATGTATCTTGCCCCAAAGATCACAACCTGCTACACAAACGTCATTAGCCTCCAGAGAATAGTCAGTCTTCCTTTCTTTCTTACTAACAGAACCCCAATTCTGGAGCAACAACATGACTAGTCTAAAACAAATGAAAATACTCTACATTTCCTAGTGTCCCTTAAAAACAAAGGTAGTCATGTGATATGGCTCCAGCCAATGAGATGTAAACACCAGGTTTTGAGTGAGACTTGCTCCCTTAAAGAAGAATTAAATTCAGCTAGCACTGTCCCCTTTGGTACTTCCTTCTTTTCAGAAAGTACATACAAAGACTACAGAGTAGCAACCACTTTATACCATAATGGAAAGATCAATAAAACTGTAGAGACTTAGCCCTGAGATCCTCAAGTTAGTAAATTAGGGGCAGCAACTTCCTAGCTATGTATTTTTGCATTATATAAAGAAAAAAATAAATCCCCTATTTTATCTAAGCCTCCATGTTTTGGGTGTCTATGACATGCAGCTGAACTTAATTTCCAAGTGATACAATCTAATAGGAAAGAGAGAGATGGAAAAAGTCCTATGAAAAGCTACAAAAGAAGACACTAGTTCCCACAGAGGTGGGGAAGCAGGGTGGAAGGGGCAGGCAGGACAAATAGAGAGAAAAAGGAAACATATGAGTTGGTTCATTCATTTGCTCACCTCATTATCAACCACTGTACTAGGTGCTGGGATACAGACAAAAGGCACAGTGGCTCCCCCTAAGAAACTCTGACATGGAGTACAGACAGAGTGATTAAAGTACAGTGTTATTTACATGGGGCAGCCACATACAGCCATGCAGGATTGTGTCTACCAGGATTGGCATCTTTTTCAAATACCCACAAAGGTACCATCCAGGCATTAAAGCCTGTCCTCAAAGGCCTCAGCCCTTAAGCTGTAAGAACAGTAAGAGAGGAAAACACTGGGTCCTTTGAGTAGGGTTTGCATTCACAGATGAGGCTATTGGATAAAACTACAATTGCATTTTACCTTTGGACTTTATTTATCATTCACTGCCACCCTAACCCAATTTTTTATGATCATACTCCTAGACAATCACACCTTAGTGTATTCTAAAATCAAAGTAACTTTTTACGTATGGCCCAGAGGACACCTAAAGCTAAGGGCAACTGTAAGTAAAGAAACAGTTAATATTTTAGTATCCTATGGTTTAAAGGTCATGCATTTTTTACTTCATTTGTTATCAGTTATTGAACAACACAACTGACTGACTAAAAATTAAGACTTTTTTTTTCACACTTAGAATATAGAGTAAGAGGAGGAAAAAAAAAAAAGCACGAGCATCTTTTTTTTTCTCAGCTGTTGTTTAAACATACACACCAAGAGTAAGTAGAATGTCTTTCAAAACAAAACAATAGGAAATCACTCTTGGCTGAAAGCACAGGCTTAGATCATGTTGATTTCTTCTTTAATCCTACTAAAGCAAGTTTCTGCATGCTTTCTGGGGCCTCCACCTACAGAGCTGTTAGGACAACAGCCAACACATATATTTAATTACGTAAGTATTCAATGCTATCAGCCAGCTGTTGCCAGTACATAATACACTGTCCTCTTTCATTTACTCTCTTGCTTAAAATGGCAAAAACAAAGTAACTGTTGATGTAAAAGTAATCACAAAATATGCAAAGTACTATTCTCCAAAAAGATTTTCGATAACTACAAAACTCAGTTTTGCATTTTAAAACAACTTACTACATTTAAACTGCTTTTTCTGTTCTGATTTGCAAATTAAGAAATCTTTCAACTGTAAATTTAACTATTCCTTTGTTTTTTAAAAAGTCAACCAGGAATTCAACCATGAAATATACTTTCTCCTTTATTTCCCATCAAATTTCTCACTGGGATATATCACATAATAATCTCCCTGCAATTCCATTCATCCCATGTTTTTCCACTTTTAGGGGACAAGCAACTAAAGTCTGTAACAGGAAACTGGTCAAAATCTGTTCTGAAATATATAACTCTCACCTTTCACTTTAGGAATCAACAGAGAGCATTTCATTTATGTTTCCAGATAGCATGTTACCCCAATACCATTATTAGCCCCAGACTAGTCAATGGGGGAAAAATAATACAAAGTCCTAGCGACAACAAAAAGTAGACTAAACAGAATGATGACTTAAGACCTGAATAATACAAATTCACATAAGGTAGACGATAAGAAAACCTAACACATAAGTAGTGCCTTAACCAGAGAAATTTGGTCATCATCAAATCAGCCTTCAATCTAATGAGTAAGTCAGTGCCAACTGCTTACCAGGCACTGTGCTAGAGACCAAGGATGTCTCAGTAAGTAAGCAAAACCACATCATGTCCAAATAGATCTCATTGCCTGACTCCTCTCACAGATTCTACGTATCAAGTTAACCTTTTTGAAACTTCTACTTCTTCCCTCACAACAATCACGTTGATTTTTTTCCCAGTTTGGTGGTATATCTGATGTTCTTTTGCTCATTCATCAAAACTGGACAATTTAATATTCAAATGTAAGACAAATGCTGTGTTATTAACACAGTTATATCGTTTATAATATACATAACATAAAATAATAGATTAACAATGATTTGCTGATACACTGACAGCAGAATTATGCTCAATTTTCTTCCCAAAAAAAGGAAGAATTTGTTCAACCTAATCGTACAAACACATATTGAGTAATTACAACTGTGTGTCAAACTCAAGGACAAACACGACCAGGTTTCTATCTATACCTTTCCTATCCTCTGACTCAGGATGAGATACTGGCCCAGCTCACTTAGTTTGCCAGGAAAAACAGGGTCCAGCCATTCACAGTTGAGCTTCTGCCAGCATGACCAGTTACCACTCCAAGAAGGAAAAAGAATTCTTACCTCTTTTACGACTTCTCTCTGAAAAGAAACCATGAACCAATAGTGACAAACTTCCTAACTCATTTAGGACAAGGGGGCAGATTTCTTCCTAGTCCATAAGAAAAACATACAAATAAGCATGACTTTTTTTTTAATAAGGTCCTTTAAAAACAATATTTGAAAATTAAAATGTCCTTTCCCTTTTTGCAAATATATAGCTGGTTTCTGACAAAGGATTCACATGGGCCTTGGGGGACCACTCTTAAAGCAGCTGACAAGCAAAGCAGTCTTACTCTATTAACGGTATCTGTTTCCCAAGAAAAAGAAAATCATTACACGGTAGAGTCAGAGGGTCAAAGACTCCATAAAAAGGATTTGCCTTAAGTCAACAACCTGACTTCAAGACTCACAATCTAGTAGAGAGTCAAATACGTAAACAAGTAATAAAATGTATTATGCCACAAGAGATGTTTGCATGGGATAAAGAGGAACAGAGAGTGATTACCTCTGTCGACCTTGGTGGTAAGGGGTGGGAGATAGAAGAGCGATAACCTTTGATACGAGTTCCAAAGGATGAACAGGTTGCCAGGCAGGATTACATGGGATATGCGAGTGTGAGATGTCCGCACACATGCACTCAACACACATATGCATGCAGCTGGGGGAAAGGAAGCACATAGTCCAGGGAAAGGGAAAAATACATACAACACATTATGTGTTTGATAAATCATATCATTTAAGAGAAAAGTAAAATTCTGTGAAGGGGTAGCAAAAAAAGAGGTCAGAGAGGTAGATAAGGAACAAATTTTTTAAAAGACCTTGTTACACCAAGAAATTATTATACCTGTATCCTGCAGCTGAGAAGGGAACATTACAGGGCAAGAAGGATAGGAAAGCATGAACTGGAACAGAAAAGAAGCTAAGAACAAACTCAAAGTCTACTGCAATTATTATGAGCAAGACATAATGAGGACCATAACTAAGACATGAGCAAAAGGGACAGAGACAAAGGATTAAATTCAAAAGATATGCGTCTAGTGTGTGGCTATTTGATAAAACATGAGAACACAGTGGTTCACTGCAGGTTCCAAAAGGAATGTTTTATTACCATGTCAGCAATAAAACACTAATAACATTGAGCAAAAGTAGAGAGCAGAAAGGGGTTGAAGGGGCAAGGAAAAGATATTTTAGAAGTATCTTGAGGATGGAGAAAGAAGGAAAGAGAAATAGGGGATCAAGGGAAACTCCTACTGTAGTACGTGACTATGCAACCACACATATGGGCAATAGGAATGGAAATACCAGCTGGGGAAATGAGGTACATAATGAAGAGACTTTGATACGATGATTTCAAGTGTCAATGAGACACCTAAATGGAAAAGTCCAGGAAGCAGTGGGATACATAAGTATGGAAGGTGAGACTAGGGTCAGAAACAGAAATTTGGGAGTAATCCTAGTACAGACAGTATCTAAACAATGGAAGTAGAGGAGAAATGGTAGGAGGGAAATGTAAACCATTAACCAATAGCACTGTTTAGAGAAAAAAAATCACATTGGACAATACCTGGTCAATTATACATATTAAGTCAAATAGTACAATATTTTGAAATATCTAAATAGAGGGAAACATTTGGGTAGGCAAGGATAGCTGAAACAATGAGATTATGACTGGAAAAGCATACAATGAGTCACTGTATCTGCTAGTGACATTTTAAACAATAACATAAAACTGATATTGAACTAAAGCCATTTCAGACAACTAGAAAAGCCAAAATTAAAATATCTAACTTTAAAGAAAAATCCACAACCTACAGTACTA
Source organism: Lyroderma lyra (assembly GCA_004026885.1). Classification (NCBI taxonomy): domain Eukaryota; kingdom Metazoa; phylum Chordata; class Mammalia; order Chiroptera; family Megadermatidae; genus Lyroderma; species Lyroderma lyra. The sequence continues at coordinate 16,393 of PVJL010002311.1, forward strand.
AAAAATAAGCTTAACAAAAGAATTTGTGTTACCTAACCTGTATCTTATAAGAAGCCAAACTAAATGCCAGTGTTTTATCTTCCAATGCTAATGTTTTTCTTAATTAAAAAAAACAAAAAGAGAACTTGTTTACTAACAAATCTAGTTAAAAACAGAACCAGTCAGTTTTTGTTATTTTGTTGTTGTTGTTTTTCATTTTAAACTAGGTAAGTACTAGCTGAAAGGAAAAAAAAAATTCTCTGTTCTAATAAGTCAGCTTTTTTAAAGACAACTCATTGTAAAAATTCAAGTTGAAATAATATTCTGATACCTCCCCCAACTTCAATTTATAATGAAAAACTCAGTTTTTCTACATAAAGAAAAATAAATTTTATCAATAGGAATGACCATCCAATAATTTAATAAACAGAATGGTGACTTAGGAGCTTTCCAATAGAAGATAGTATACAGCAGGTTTCTTTGTCTCAGCACACACTTTTCTTCTTCATCCATTTCTCCCTATATTTCCAATTGTTCTTTCAAGTAAGCTCAGTCAATTATTTAAACCATTCCTTCAATATTACTATTTATTTCTACAGGCCAAGGTGGTTCAAAGAACTAGCGAGTCTTGTCTATCTACTATCAGTATGGCTAAACCATAGTGCCCATTTGGGTTAATAATGCACAAGGTCAAACAGAGGTTGACAATCCATGATCAAAGCAAGCTGACTATTCTTTCTGTCATTTATACAGAACACACAAGATGTGTTTATTTTCACCAGCCTCTGAATGACCTTCTTTAGGTGGCATGGAAAAGATCCCACATTTCTATAAAGCATTAACTAAAGGAGTTTTCTTATTTCATACTCTCATTAAGAGCAAATTTTGTTTTTATGAAACTTTTGATCTCTTTCAAAAACATCTTTGTTTGCTCCAGAACCCCTCAAGTTAAAGGCCATATGTCTAAATCAAACTGGTATAATGGATAAAACATGGACAGGGCAACTGGCAAATGCCCAAGAGGAAAGAGATGCATCCAACAGGCTGCCATGACAAATCATAGGCCTCATTAGCAATTTTTTCAAAATTAGTAAAGGCAATAGCATTTAAGGTTTCAAAGTTCAAGAGGCAGTCAAAAAAATTGTTAACTCCATTTTTACTATTTAAAACTCTTACACTTTTATCAATCTGAACATCAATAATGCAAACATTGCAAAACTTCAATAATTAGATCAACTAGTAGAAAGCCAGTATAAGTACTGAGCAGATTAATATACACATTCATTTTCATACTGGCTAATTGGACTTGATTAAGGAATTATTTAAAGTACAGAATGGCTTGTTAGCAGGACTAGTCTATTAAAAAAAAAAAGATTCCTAAATAATTTTAAGCTAATATTCTCTCTGACCAATGCTAAATAATACTCCTTTCAATACTGTTTACAGTGTGAAGTTGCAAAACTAACCCTTTTGACCACCACCAGGAGAAATACAAAAAAAAAAAAAAAAGAATCCGTGGTTGTCTTGTCAGAAGTTCACAATCCATGGATCTTCATCAATGAGATTGTATTAATCACATAAAAGATAACAAAGTGCTCAGAGTTATCCTTTACTCCTGTTAAAATAAGAGAGTCTATTGCCTGGTGGCTCAAGAAAGGGAAAATGAGGTGACAGGAATTAAAGACATACAACTATTAAATGCCAAGAATACAGTAGAAGAGAAAAATAAGGCAATGATCAGAAGTGATGACAAACACCCAGAGATGTGTGGAAAAGTGAAGCAATCATTCGTCGAGGGTCGAGGTTAGAAAAAATAGGTCCCAGCCCATTCTTGTAAGTCTTTCCATTTGAGCATACAGGGTTGGGTACAACAAAACAAGGAGAGAGGAAACACCCTATCAGACTCTGCCTGAATCTGAATGTTGCCTCACTATTGTGGGTGGAAAAAAAAAAAAAAGCATGCAATAGAGAAGGCTGAAAGGATGGAGCTAGAGGATGAGAGAAGACAGGCAGGTAGCATGCCATAAGGTATGAGTTTATGAACTGTTTATCTTTGTTTTTCTTAGTCAGAAGACAGTAATGTCAAGGGAGAAAGCATCTAAATAAAGCAAAATGCTTGACAAGAGTAGGTAATCTATCACTGAAAGGCTTTAAATGTATAAATGTCACTTGATTTTGAGGTTTTCTCAGTGTTGTCATTGTGCTTTTTACAAGGTTATGTTTATTCTGGAAACAAATCAAATGTTAACTTAGATATTAACAAGAACTAGTTATAATTATCAAAAGTCTTCAAAGTTGTTTTTTTAAATAATCATCTATAATATTGGTTTTAAATTTTCTTTCAAGCAAGCAGAGTATTTCACAAAGCAACCTGCACTGGCTTCTATCAGATTTGTACTGGTAAAATGACAAACTTTTCCTTTATGGTTAACTCAGTCATTCAAACCCCATATCATTACTCTGATCCATGTTCACAACACACTGTGTGTGTGTGTGTGTGTGTGTGTGTGTGTGTGTGTGTGTGTGTGTCTGGATGGCTTTGAATGCGGCCCAACACAAATTTGAAAACTTTCTTATTATGAAACAATGCACAGACCTTTATTTAGCTCATCAGCTATCATTAGTGTTAGTGTATTTTATGTGTGGCCCAAGACAGTTGGTCTTCTTCCAATGTGGCCCAGGGAACCCAAAACGTTGGACACCTCTGTTTTAAACTTTGAGAAACAGTCTAGAATAGGGATGTCTGACCTTTTGGCCACATTGGAACAAGAATTGTCTTGGGCCACACATATAAAATACACTAACAGTAATGATAACTGATGAGCTAAAAACAAGGTTCATGCATTATTTTCGTAATGTTTTAAGAAAGTTTACAAATTTGTGTTGGGCTGTATTCAAAGTCATCGTGGGCCACATGTGGCCCGTGGACCACAGGTTGAAGAAGCTTGGTCTAGACGCATATCCATCCATTAATTAGATTATAAAACTGATCATCACAGGAGCTAAATTCTCTGGGATTTGTACTTAGGGGGCATCAGGAGCACTAAAAGACCTTATGTCTTATATACCTTTCCTATAGGGGAAAAGAATAGATCACTAAGAACACAACAGACTTCTCATAAAATAATGGGCATTCTTTGAAAATGAGCAGCAGCTGGTAAACATCACTCTCCGCTCGTTGTTTTAATTCCTCCTTCTCCTAAACATGACCCTAACCCCCGGGCTCCATCCCGCACCACTACCACCCTCCTCGGCCTCCCACCATGCTCCTTCTAGAACTTCAGAGTTAAGGATGCCATTGCATTCAACTATCACTTTCATGCAAACAATATAAAATCTACATCACTAAGGCCGGTCTCTTGGATATCTGCCTCAATTCTACAAGTGCTTATTTGACATCTTTATCTGGGAAGCACAGTAATAAAGTGGTTAAATGTACAGACTCTAGTCAGACTGCCTAGGTTAAAGTCCCACCTCCACCATTTATGAACTGAACAATCTTTGAGAATTTCATCTGTAAAACAAATGCTGCTTCATTTGTAAATTAGAAATTGAAATTACAATTTGATAGACTGAAAGAATTAAGCTAGATAACATCAAAATGACCTAAAGCATTTTGAGCAGTGCTTGACACAAAGAAAACAGATAAAGATCAAATATTACCCATTATTTTATTATTTAGGCTGTGACTTCAAATACAGCATGTTCAAAACCAAAAACATGTCTTCCCTCTAACTGAACTCCCTTTCTGGAATTCCCTACTTCACTCTAGTCAGAAATCTAGGAGTAATATTCAAAGTGGAAATAATTCTTCCTTCTCAAGTCAATTCCTTCCTTCCAACTCTGAATCCCCCCACCTAAGATAAGGTCATCAGTACCTGTACTACCACAACTTGGTCTTAAATGGACTCATGATGTATACTCGCAAATACCTAGACTTAATACTATTAAACTATACTACTTATGATGGTATAGAATAAGTACCATAGTAAAGAAACAGATCACTAAAAATAAACAGAGAGTCCAGAGACAGAGACTCAACCATCAACAGACACTCAACATATGACAGAGTGGATCACACATAGATAAAGGGAGAAATGATCAACTTTTAAAAACCAATAAATGATACAGGAAGAATTGGGTATCTACATCGAAAAAAAATAAAATTTTTTGAAAATTAAAATAAATTGGGATGCCCCTTCACCATATTAAAAAAACAAAAAACAAACAAACAAACAACAACCTCCAGATGGATTATAAACCTACATGTAAGAAGTAAAAACTGTAAAACTTTTAGAAGAAAATATTGAAGAACTTCTTAATAACTTCAGGGTAAGGAAAGTTTTCTTAAACAATAAGAACATAGAGACAGAGTACAAGACTGATAAATTTTAAACCAGAATTTATCTTCATCATATGATACCACGAAAGAAAGTGAAAAGATAAAACACAATTGATATTTGCAACATGTGTAACAAGTAAGAATTAGTATCTAGAATACATATAATATATTCCCATAAATAACAGACATACAATTCAACAGAAAAAAAACATTTTAAAAGCCATTTCACAAAAAAAGAAAACTCCAAATGTCCAATAAACATAAAAAGATGCTCAATATCATTAATCATGGAAATGCAAATTAAAACCACATTGAGAAACCACCTTCACCAGACTGGCAAAATTTAGAAGTCTGACCATATTGAGTATCAGCAAGAATTGAAACAACTACACAAATCCACTACTGCTGGGAGTGAACACTAGTACATGCATTTAGGGAAAGAGTTTGACACTACCTACCAAAGTTTGAATATGCACACATCTGTGACCCAATAATTCAACTACCAGGTATATGTCCTAAAATAATTCTTGCACATGAGCATCAGAAAACATGTTCAAAATATTCACAGTAGCCGTGTTCATACGAGCAAAACACTGGGAAAAATTCAAAACTCTATCAATAATAAAATCAATAAATTGTGGTGAACTCACGCATCAAATGGCCAGAGTTGGATTATACATGAATAATTCTAAAGACACAATGCTGACGAAAATAAGCAAATCTCAAAACACCAACAGTGTAAATCCAATAAATAAAGTCCAAAACAGGACAAAACTAAGCAACATACTACTTAGAGATACATTTAATAAATGATAACTTTGCTTACTAATAAAAGTAAGGGAATGGCTCACAGAAGTCAGGATAAAAATTACTTCTCAAGGCTATGATTGACAGACAGAAACATAAGGATTTCTAAGGTCTTGAGAATGTCATATTTCCTGGGTGGTGGACATATAGGTGTTAAGTTTATTACTATTTAAACCATACAGGTTTCATAAATCTTATGTATAAATGATCTATTTCATAATAACACCAATTTGTGGGGAGAAGGGAGTGAGTTTGAGAATGAAGTTAGAAAGGGAGGCACCTGAAGTCTGGCTGGGAAGGCAAGAAAAAAAAAATAGGACAATAGCTAACAGGGGTACCTGGGGACATGGGGCTCATTAGACCTGAACGTGTTTAAATACAATGAAAAAGCACCAGTGGGACTGGAGAAATTGAAAATGCAGGAGAATGGGTAATTTATAGAATGAGGTTTCTAAGGAGATGGGTGGGGTAAGATTCAGAGCACAAGAAAAATAGATACTTCACTTTAACTTGAGGGAACAAAGCAAGAAGCAAGGACTTAAATATGCCCATCGGCCCCAATAAAATGTCTTACCAGGCTTATTAGCATCTAGAACAGTGCTATAATGGACAGGAGAGAGGAAAAAGGTAAGTAGTGCTTTGGGTTGTTTCAAAAACTATGAACTAGATTTCCTAAGAAAAGCACATAGTTAATACTTAACAAGTATTCAAATCGCCTATTAGCTAACTTCGCACATACTCAAACCACTTCTTAGAAAAGTAAAGTTTCATTATCAGGTAAATTCAAAACAATATAATCTTAAAAGTGCAACTCATACTTTTTTCATACATACTGAATATTTATATTAGTAACCCCTTAAAAGCTAATTTCCTGAAATCAACTCTTAACCTTACATATAAAAAATAAGAAAAAAATCAACATCTACTTACTTAATTGAGTTTCTAAAGTGGTCTTCAGCTGGGTTTTTTACAGTACAACTATTCAGGAGCCATAAATCCGCATCAGATGCATTTTCTGTTAAAAAGATGAATACAAAAAAAGAGAAGTAAGTATTACATTTAATCAGTCAAAAATATCCAAGTGCTTACTCACATGGCCCTGGGACTGCAGGGGGAGCGCAGAGAGAGGTAGCAGACAGAGTCAAGTGAACAAGCAATTGTAATATCGTAAGTAATTGCCATACTATGGAAATATTCGTGAGAAATATATGAGTATGTTAAACTGTATAACCTGTGCTGTTATCCTTTCATTTAAAGTATAAAGAGGATCAACATTTGCTTCCTATATTTTTAATACTTGAGAGTATTGAATACCTTCCAATAACTAAAGTGAAACTGGCCTAATCCTATCTCTGAATATAAAATTAACTGCATGTATTATCACACACTGACTATCCTTCAGCCTGAAAAATTATTAAAAATAAAATCTGTCATCCTTGAAAAAGTTAAAGATTTACCTCAAAGTGAGGCTTTTATTCCTCTCAACAGTTTGATTAAAAATTGTTATATACTATAATAAACTCATCAGCAATGCAACACTCACCCAAAGCCATAATATTAATTGAAATGAATTTATAAAAGCCTAAAGTGCTTGATGTTAGTCCAACTACCTTGCTGACTAAAAGGACTGAAACATTAAACTAGGATGACCACAGGGAGTCCCTGGTGGTGTAGAGGCTAAGGCTTCAGTGCTGGCAACGCTGCGGCCTGGGTTCGGTTCCCAGCCAGGGAACTATCCACATTAAAAATTTAAATAAATAAAGCATCTGAAATAGGAGTAATCAATTCTGTCAAAGCTAAGAGTTCAAGAAAGAGATCTACATATAGATATTAGTATTATTAACAAAAAGATATAATGACCCTCCACACTTTCTCACTTTGCTTTCTCAGTTTTGAGTATTTGCTTGTTCTGTGCCAACCCACAATCACCAAGCAAAGGCCCTTTGTTACTAAGTAACACAGAAAACAACCTCACTAGGAAAGGGGGGTAAGGATGAAAATAAATCATATATGGCTATTGGCCAATAAAAAAGGCTGATTCTACATGTTCTGCCCCCTTATGAACACTTTACCTGAGGTCTAAGTTGCCAGCATCTATAAGAAACACTACTTAGGGTTCCCTGGTGGTGTAGTGGCTAGGCTTCAGCACTCTCAATGCCGGGGCCTAGGTTCAATTCCCAGCCAGGGACCTAACCCTCTACCCCCCGCAAAAAAAGAAACAGTACATAGTTTGCAATAGCTCATTAAGAGGAGTGGAGCATTACATTCACGATTGTATTAATTTTAAGATACACCCTAACTTCCAGTGTTAGGATGGGATGGCAGAATGGGGGTGAAATGCATTTGAAAGAGAAGAATTAAGTCAGCTTAGCATGTCTACCTTGGAATGGCACCATCTAGAAAAATCAAGAAATACCACAAGACCTATCTTTCCAAAACTTCATCACCCACAGTAAAATAAGTGTTCAAATGTACTCTTAACACCACTAGTATTTGGTTATTGGATTAAATATCTGAGAAGAGAAGGTTGGCACTTCATGATCTTGCCTTAACCAGAGCATTCATAGTGGCTTCTCCCAGAGGGAGAAACAGTATTACAGAAGAACCCTGAGGGGAAAGAAGGCCTAGGCAGATGAACAGGCATGGAAAGGCAGTAAGAAGGCACCACCCTTGGAGGTACAGACTTGGAGAGGACCCAAAAAAGAATTCTACCTACTTTGAGATTTGGCCCACAGCACTGTTACCTCATCTGCCTATTAGCAAAATATTGAATACCTGCACTGGGATATCAGGACTGGTTTGGAAGCCCACAAATCTGAGACTAGCCAGATGGAGTTGACCTCAGATACGATTAGTTACAGTCTTGCATTATTGCACTATAGTGCTGCAATGAATTACATTGTGCATATATCATGTTGTATCTTCTCCCAGATTATCTTCAGAATCAAATCCAAAAAAGTGGGATTGTTGGGTCTAACAGTAAATCACATGTAATTCCATTACATGCTGTCAAATTCTCCTCCTTAAAAGGTATTTCACTTTGCACTCCCATGAGCACATTACCTGTTTATCCATGGCTTCGCCTACAGAGTGTGCTATCAAACCTTGGTATGTTTGACAATTTGTTGAGAAACCAAATGCCAGGTGAGGCTTTAATGTACATTTCTCTTATTATGAATGAGCTGAGCATCTTTTCATATGGTTAAGGACCATATGCAGGTTTTTTTCAGTTTTCCATCTGTTCACATCTTTTGCCCACTTTTCTATTGGGCTAATCATTTTTATCTCATATTTTAATTCACTAACAGACAAATATGCTATATACACAGAAAGGATATTAATTATTTGTCTACAACAGAAGTTACAGTATTTTTTCCCAGTTTGTCATTTTACTCTTTTATAGTTTCTTCATACTTTTTTATTTTAAATATCAAACTTAACAACCTTTATTGTTTCTGGATTTTGAGACATAATTAGAAAGTTTCCTCTACTCCCAGATTACTAAAGAATTCATCCACATTTTCTTCTAATAAACATACGATTTTACATTAGATCTTTGATCTATTAGGAATTTATCCTGACATATGTTAGTCTTATGGAATTTTTAAAACGCAAGATGAAATAAGATCCTATATTCTCATATCAAATTGGAAAATATTTAAAAATATGGTACTATTAATACTTAATGGTAGCAAAGGAATGGAGAAACTGGTGACCTCCTTCTCTGCTGAAACTCTTCAGAATGCAATACAGAAAAAGAATTTTCATGTGTATCAGAATTTCTCCTACACATGGTTGTAGAATACTTGCACCACACACATGCATATTTATATAGATACACATATATGTACATATATACACACACATAAAATTTTTAACCCTTATTGAAGATTTTTTTGACAATGCAAAAGACTTAGAAAGTGTACACATCCATTATAAGGGGATTGGTTAAATAAATTATGAGATTGCGGCTAAAATACCATTTAACTGTTAAATAAGCAACATAAATCTGTAAGTGCTTATTTATAGTAATCTTTGTTATATTATCAGGTGAAACAAAGCAAGACACAGAAGAGTAAGTCTTGTATTTCTTTTGTGTTTTAAAAAGGAAGAAAAGAGAGAAATTCTGTTCTAAGCAAAGAAAATTTCTAGTAGTAAGTATATGAAATTGTCTGAGGTGTTTGTCTTTGGAAGTAAGATGAAGGTTCATTTGTCCTCCAATACAGTGCTCATTCGCCTTTTATATTCTTCCTCCTTTCTTTTTTTTAAATTGCATGGACATTCCTTTTATCGCTTCATAAAGTTTAATCCTGAGAAGGGACACATTAATATTTAATTTATATTCATCTGTATTGTTTGAATTTTTTAAAGCATGTGTTGCTTTTTTCATCTAAGAAAACTAATCAAGTCTCTGTGATTTTATTTTAATTTTCCTTTTCCATAGAGCTTACAGTCAATAGTGCTCTTTCATTTTAAGGTGAGATGTTGACCTATTTTCCTGCTGTGATCCATCCAGAAAACAGTGGCCCGATATACATTGTCTAAGGGACTTTTCTCACCACTGCTAAAAGCTTTTGTAGTCACTGAACCAAGAAAATTATGGTCATGGAGACACCACACACGTGAGAAGAGAAAAACAAACTATTATTTGTTTTCATCGAAACACACTTACTTTCCAATCTATTTCTTTATCTACATAAAATACATTACTTTTCCATCTAAAGTCATAAAAATCTGATTAGCAATAATGATAATAGCTAACATTACTGAGTACGTATTATGTGCTCAGCAATGAGTCAAGCATCTCAAATCTGTGTTGTTGTTATTTTTCATGTAATGCTCCAAATTGGAGGTGAGTTCATTTTTCACTCCAATTTTACGGAGGGGTAATCTAAGGCTTAGAAAAGAAAAGTAACTTGCCTAAAAATCACATAGTAAGAGGGTGAGCCAGGATTAGAAATCCAGACAACCGTACTCCAGGGACGGTAAATTTAAGGAAATTAGAATGCCTCATTAGTGGCTCTTTGCCTCTTGATTAAAAATAATGCAGACAATATCTAAAAACAAAATATAGAAGAATTACATGGCCTTGAGGTTGCCTCATGATATTTCTAAAAAGACTAATGATCAGGCTTCAAAAGGAACTGTTTGGCTATTTCCAAAATTTCCAAGCTCTTGAACAAGTCAGCTCTAGGCCTTTTGCAATCAGTGGGAGACATGCAAGTAAAGGGAGAGTTAATGAGAGCAGGATCATTACCACAAAGCGCAGCTGACTCACGCGACAACCAGCCTCCCCTCCACCCTGCAGGCGTCTGCATAATCATGGCATTACAGAGGAGATGGGCATGGCTCGTATGAACACTGCCCAGAACAAAACATTTATCTCACACAACTGTTCCATCTGAAAGGCACCTAGAGCAACAGCATAAAACAGTAAGAGGAGTCTACCTTTAGATTTAGGTAAGGCAATTAAGCATGCCGATATAAATAAAAATTCACTAAGAATGAAGAGGGAACAAAAGTTTGGTTGTTTTGGACTCAACAGCGTTTTTTAGGATGAAAGGGATTCTTTACCACAGAACAAATGTCCACTAAGCTTAATCATACAAAGGGTGTGTATTTATATTAATACATATCATTGAATGCCTACAAATAAAAGAAAACTTAGGAAATGGAGTATGTTTTTTTTTTTTAATTCATTTTTATTGTTAGACTTATTGGGGTATGTTTTAAAGGAGAATTTAAAAGCACCTTTAAGGTGCATCTTGAAAAATAATTTCTTAAAACCAATATAAGGCAACATTAAAATGAAAAATTCTGGTCAACAGATGTTTTTCTTCTATATTTCACTCATTGTTCTTTATAGGGACTATGAAAAACACAGCACTGAATAACCATGTTTTCAAAAGCTTTTTACAAAAGCAATTCAAGTGATCCATGTGAAAGTATTCTCCTTTTAGCCAGCTAGGGTTGGAGGACTGGGAGAGTAAGGAAATAAACAAAGGAAGGAGGAAGAGAGAAAGGGAGAGGAGAAGTAAGAGACTGACAAAGAGCTTCTGTGGTTCCCAAAAGGAAATGCTCAGAGCGAGAACTGACCCTCCATGGCGCAGGGCTGGTGACTGATGTTCCTGAGTGAAGCAGAACATAGCCGCTCTGGGGGAAGCACTAACTCTTGGAGATTATTCGCCTAAGTCTGTTCTTGTAAAATCCAGGTATCCCCCACTTTTTGAGAGTTCCCCAGTACACCACTTTGCATTTACAAAAGACCTACATTAAAACCTGTTTTCACTAACCAAAAAATCCAGAAAGAATTTTCACTTTTACAAAAAAAGGCAAAAAGTGAAAATAGCATTCAGCGTGAGTTCTGGAAAGCCACTACAGAGGTAGCATGTACCCCAAGCACGCAGTCGCACTGCTTTTACGCATATGCTAGTACGCATATGTTAGCGTTATTGTAGGTTTTATGTCTTATCTGGTAGGATTTAGTAGGTTATTTTCTGGGTCTCAGAAAACTAAAAAATTTTTCCATAAAATTAATGGTAATTGCTCCTTCGTTTGCTGCTATTTTGGCTTAGGAATGGTTTCATAGGAATACTCTACTTTCGGACAGTAGAGGAAAACTATAATCTTGCTGAGTGCTTCACAGAAATAAAATGAAAAAAAAAAACATGGGTCAGCTTGATCTCTGTTCACTGTGTACAAGAAAAAGAAAACACATTTTTTCTTTTAAATAAGAAATAATAGCTGGAAAAACTCTACCAATAACTACTAAAAATTAATTACATAAGCTAAGTAGGCCTGGTAATAATCAAAATCAGAGTGTAAAAAACAGTCCTTTTACTTAGACTATGTAGACTAGAACACTGCTAATACTTCCTTGTCCTCCTTCCAAACTAAACTGCTCTGTTTATGCTGACGTGTAATTGCTTCAGAAGTTAATGCATCTAAAGAATCCCTCGTAAGATATCCACTTCTACATTTTAAGTAGGTTTACAAAGAGGTGACATACACATCAAATGGACTTTACAGGCACTACACAATCTGGTCACCACACCTCTACCCTAAGCCACTGTTTCCCATGCCCATCTTGTATGCTATGTTCTTACCACACTGAACTTTTAGACCCTCAGACATAATTCCCCAAAACTAAGAAGATCAAAACCTAATCAAACGAACAAACAAAAAAAGGCAAAGATTGTGAACTGAGAGTTTACAAAAAAAAAAAAAAAAAAAAAAAAACCATATATGGCTCTCGAACATACAAAAAGATACTCAACCCCATTCTTATTTTTTATTGTTAAATTTATTGGGGTGTCATCAGTTTGTAAAAATTACATAGGACCAAGTGTACAATTCTACAATACATCGTCTATGTGTTGCGTTATGTGTTCATAACTCAAAGAGTCAGTTCTCTTATCACCATATATTTGAGACCCTGTCCCTTCTCTCCACCCTCTCCCACCTCCCCTCAGATAACCACCAACCACTAAATTATTGAATGTGTCCATGAGTTTTTGCTTCTTTGTTGCTTTCAGCTTTGTGTTCCATATATGAGTAAAATCATATGGTTCTTGTTTTTTTTCTGTCTGGCTTATTTCACTTTGCATGATGGTCTCAAGGTCCATCCACTATGTCATAAATTCAACCCCATTCTTAATAAATGAAAATTAAAACTGCACTAAGGGAAAAGAAACTGTACCATTTTTCACTTCCTATATTGCCAAAAACCCATAAGCTTGATAACACACTGCGCTGTTTTGAGTAGGCCGCAGCAGGCACTCTCCCGCACAGCCTGTGGGAATGTGAACTAGACCACCACCAATGAGGCAATCGGACAATGCCTACCAAAAAGGCAAACACACAGCCTCTGACTGAGAAGCTCTAAAAATTTAGCCTTCTATAAACATACTTGCACATGTGCAAGGTCATTCATTGCAGCATTATTTGTAATAATAAAAGGTGACTGGTTAAAGATATTTTACTGTATTTAGAATTGAGGCTCCTATAAAGCTGCTTACAAAAAGAAAAAAACAAAAAAAAAATAATCTCTAAGTCATTCATAGATCTCCAGACATATTTAAAACAAAGAAAAAAAGTAAAATGCTAAAAAGTATATACACTGTGCTACCACTGAAAATCTATAATACATATTTGAATTTGCTTTTATTTACATAAAAGTTTTTGGATGTATACCAGAAACAAACAGCAATGGATAGACACTAGGAGGAAGGAGTAAGAAGAGAACTGATGAGAGACTAGGTAAGAGGAAGACTTGCCCTTGTGTAACTTCTTTTTGAACCTACTCCAAAATTAAGTCTTTTGAAAGTAAAAAAGCAATTGTAAAAACTGCAGCTTGTATAATCTTCCTGCTACCTCCCCATTGCTTTGCTTCCTTTCATAGTCACACAGTCACACAGCTCGAAAGAACTGTGTGACTCGAAATCTTCCTCATTAGCGTTCCCATTAGCAGGTGCATCTCTTCCATTCTCTGCCTCCTCCACAACTTTCTTCTTCTCCTGTTAAGTCCTTAGTAGAGATCTCGGAGCTGGTGTCCATCTGACATGGTGAGACATGTCAGTGATCGAATGCAGCAGATTAAAAAGCAAGCCAGAGGAGTTCTCTGATGGTGTAGTGGCTTAAGGCTTCGGCGTTGGCGCTGTCAGCGCTGCGGCCTGGGTTCGATTCCCCGTCAGGGAGCTACCCACATACCAAAAAAAAAAAAAAAGCAAGCCAGAGTTTGGGGACTGTGGCAATATAGCTGCCTGAGTACACACAGGCAGACAAAGCGTAGGGAACCAGACCCAGGACAATGCAAAGATGGCTTTTCAGAGCAGCCAATCCAACTGTATTCTTAAATTCATGTATTCCATGGAAAATTTCCTTCCTGATTCAAATATTTTAAAAATGATATACTGAAAAAAGTTCCATTCAGCCAAGGAGGAAATCATAACCATCAAGAAACCACTCACTAATAAATCTGTTAAGTGTCTAGTATCTGTTCAGATAATATACAACCTTCAATTGTTTAGCACAAATCAGTAACTCACATCATCTGCTAGGAATGGTACATCTCTAGGACCAATTCTAGAGTACAGAAGTATTTCCTTGAAAGGAAGTTTAGATTATATGTTGAACACTACCTCTAATACAAGAGCTACCTCTAAATTTGACCCAGCAGACCTAGGGGGTCAAAACAATTACTGAGTTGATAATCAAAAGAAAAAAATGCACAAGACACTGCTAAGAAAGGGAAGATTCTGATAAAAAATAAAGCTATAGACCAGACATAGGTTTGCTAGACTTCAAAGTGCTAAGAAGAATAACACCAAAGATCTATGAATGAAATAGTGAAACTGAATGTGAGTGGAATACTGTAAGGCCAGTGTCCACTCCACACCAATGACAGGTATTTTGAATATGACCCCTGGAAAGATACCAAATGTGCCAGATGTATACCTAATAGGCACCTAATAACTGTTGTTCAATTAATTGACAGATATTCATAAACAATATCCCAAAAAGATAGTACCAAACTTTCGAACATTACAAATATATTTTACCAATTTGAGACAAAGAATAAGAAATGAAGAATAGAAACAAAATTGCCTTAAAGGACTATTTGAAAAGAAGAACTATTAGAAAACCTTACTCATTTGTTACAATAGCTGGGGACTTCCTGAAGAGAAAAGTGAATATTTAATTATCTGACACCACTGCACATAAATAGGGAGAATTATCTTAATAAAACTACTAAGATCATTTAACTAGATTTTGACTTGTGGAATGTATTAATGTTACCACCTTTTAAAATTAAAATTAATATCCCCTAACTCCAATCAACTTCTCAGATTTAAATTTTATTTCTTTTTGGTGATTCCAATTTTGTTTTTATTTCTTAATTCATTTTCTAGTTACAAAGTTAAAAATAATAGAGTATAGTCTTAATTTTGCTTCAAAAAACTAATAACAATATAAAGAACTACTACAATTAAACATAAAAAAACAAATAATCCAACTAAAAATGGGCAAAAGAGAGCTGAATAGACATATCTCCAAAAATATACAAATAACCCATAACAACATGAAAAGATGCTTAACATCAACAGTTGTCAGAAAATGCAAATCAAAACTATAATGAGATATTTCCCACCTATTAGGATGGCTATAATAAAAAAATAAAATAATAAGAACTATTGGTGAGGATGTGGAGAAACTGGAATCATGATACACTGCTGATGTGAATATGAAATCGTACAGCTGATTTGGAAAATAGTCTGGCAGTTCCTCAAACTGTTAAGCAAAATGTCAACATACAATTCAGCAATTCCTCTCCTGGGTATATAACCCAGAAAAACAACAATGTAGATTCACACAAAAACTTACATATCAATGTTCACAGCAGCATTACTCCTAATAGCCAAAAAGTGGGAAAAATTCAGATGTCCAGCAAGTAATGAATGTATAAATATGGTACATCCATACAGTGGAATATTATTAGGCAATAAAAAGAAATGAAGTACTGACACATGTTACAATATGGGTAGAAATTGAAAACATGCTAAATGAAAGAAATCAGTCATGAAGTAACACATGTTGTATGATTCCACTTAAATGAAATGTCCCAAGAGACAGAAAGTGACTTGCTGACTGCTAGGGCTGGGAAGGCTAGGAGGACTGAAAGATAACAGCTAAAGGATGTAGAGATTCTATTTGAGGTAATGAAAATGTTTTAAATTGACTGTGGCAATAGATGCAAAACTCTGAATATACTAAAAGCTATTGAATAGAACACTTCAATATGGCATAAGAATTATCTCAATAAAGCTGTTCAAAACCCAAAACAATTAAAAACAAAAAACAAAAAAAAAAACAACTAGAGACAAGTTTGAGTCATGCTGTCACCATTGTTCTCATTTCTGTACCCTCTGCCTAAATGTCTCTTCTACTCATCTGTCCTATCAAACTCATACTCACCCTTCATAGCTCGGTTCCATGTCACCTCCCCTGGGAAGCCTTCTATACCACAGTTCTCCAGAAAGACAAAGGCACTGCTTCCCCTGTGACCACTACAGCCTGACAAAATTTCATAAATCTGCCCCCCACTCCGTAAGAATGTCCCCATGGACTATTCAGCTTTAAATACCCAGAGCCCAGTTCAGGACTTAGAAGAGTATGTTCTCATTGTGGGTGGGTGGATGGATGGATGGAGAGAAAAAAAGCAAAGAAAGGAGGGAGGGAGGGAAGGAGGGAGGGAAAGAGAGAAAGAAACAAAAGAGCACACATAAACAAACAGAGAAGCAAAGATCAGGGCAAGAGAACGACATGTTAATGTAAGTATCCAGGCCACAGGAGGAGGCAAACAGCTAAATTCTTGCCAACAATCAAAATTAAGACTAGAGAAATGCTTTCAGTAGAAACTGGGGTCACACTCTGATAGAGAATCTGGTGTTTCTTCCAGGGAATCTTCTTGTTCTAACCGGAACAATGACAGCAGCAATCTTTCATTCTATAGAACACTGTGCACCAATAAAATTTTTAAAAATGTACTTAAAAATATCATGGAAAAATGCTTTCATTTAACAGACATTATGCAGTTTTTACATATAGTTATAATTATTTTAAAAAGTAAAAGAATAAAAACCCTATGCATTAAAAGTAGATTAGAAGGAAATGTACCAAAATGTTAACAGTAGCTATACTTAGATACTGGCACTCATGTTCTAGAGATCAGGTCGTCCTAGATTCCAGAGGCTTTCTGACATGATTCTGGGCCTGACAAGACAGATTGTCTTCTGAAGCCTGATCCCTACCATCTGGAAGTTTTTACAGGCCCCTGGGAGACATTCTGTCCCATCTGACTGGCTCATCTGGAAAGTCTGGCTCCTCAGGGTTGGTTTAGGCTCCAAGGGTCTTCTTCATCCAACTATTCAACAGATGCCCAGGCTTGGACCTGGCAAGCCAAGTTTCTAGCACTGGCCTTGAAAAAGGCTATTTCAGTAGTTCAGAAATTAGATAATAAGGGCCAGAAGAAGTAGGCTGCTGATTACAGAGACATAAAGGCTCAAGTGGAAAAGAAATTTTTGCAAAAACAAAAGAACTGCGTTACTGACTAGATAAGAGAAATGACAACAGGGAGAATTACAAGTTCCTATGGGGGTTCCCTGGTAGTGTAGTGGCTAAGGCTTCGGAGCTCTCAATGCCGTGGCCTGGGTTCAATTCCCAGCCAGGGAACTACCCTCACCTCCCCCCAGAAAAAGAAGTTACTAACCTAGAAGGCTAATCCAGAGAGTGACACCAATAATATAATTGGAAGCAATAGGGAGGGGCAGCTCAGAGGAGAAGAGTGTAACTTCAGCATAAGACGTGTTCACTTTAAGATACCTACCCAGTGATGTAAGCAGAACTGTGCCACAAGCAATTGTAAGTGCATGAAATAACTCACAGAAGGTCAATGGTGCTGATATCACCAAAGATGACAGACAGCAAGAACTGGGGTGAGGAGGACTATTGCGTACCAGGGTTAAAAACCATCAAGGAGATGTAAGTATGTCATAGGTATAATGGGTGGGCAGGACTTCAAATAGGAGTGTTTGCCTGACTGACTAATGGTGACAGAACAATGGTCTTAGAGTGGTAGTGAAAGGTAAAACTATGCTGACCTCTTCTCTGCCTTATGAATCAGAGGGAATTTACCTATAAGTCACAAGTGCAATTAAAATACTTGGCTTAATTTCCTATAGATTTCAACTTGACTACACAATAAATTAGAAATAAAAAACCACATTTGCCTAGCATTTTACCACATTTGCATAGCATTTTACCACCTGCAAAGCATTTTCAAATACATCATCTCATCTGAGTGCCCCAAGAGCCCCATGAGGTAGTATTTACAATTCCCATCTCATGGATGAGGAAACAGGGAAAGACAGATGTTGTGACTTGCAGAGAATTGAAGTCAACTGGAAATCACGAGGCAAGGCCTCTGGTTCTGGCTCTAAGGGCTGAGCTGAAGCACTCAGAATCTGCTCCATCAATTGCCCCTTTGAGGTCAGGTGCTGGCATGTGGGTTGTCCTTACTACCATGTCCTGGGATTAGTTCATTCATGGTGCCCCAAACAACTAAGCTCGTACATTTATTCACAGATTATAGTCATCTATTTTTTTAAGGAAACTAAATCTTACTTTTAGCATATTATAAATGATCTCTTCTCCTCAAGAAAAGAGCTATGAAATAGAAAGAAGAGGTGAGACAGCAAACAGCAGCAGCTGACGAAGCATAAAGCAACTAAGAGGAGACTGGATTGCCCTTACCCTCCCCACCCTTCTATACCATTTCACTACCAAGCTATCAGGAGCAGCCATGCTGTGGCATGGTAGGTGGCTGAGCCCATTCAAGGAGGACATGGTGTCAGAGCACCAGAGCACAAGCAGGCTGAGGGAGGCATCTGTAAGGGAGGGTCACTCGCACTGACTATGGTATCAGTACGCAAGAAGCAAAGAGGGTGGTGTGACCACAAAGAGTGTCCAAGTCTAAGCAGAGAGCATCACTGAGGTAGGCAGCCTGGCCTTGGGGCTCAGAGCGGGAACAAAGTAAGAAGGGCCCCCTGCAGGGGCAGTGGAGTGTTGGGAGGCAGAGCTTGATTAGTGAGACAGGCTGTGCACAAAAAGGCAACCTGGCCTGTGGTGGCTAAACCCAAGGGAGGTGAAGGAGGCACCCCGATGAGGCAGGTGGTGGCAGCTGCCAGAGGTCTTGGACATAAATGGGGTGACAGAAGTATGCACACAGGAGGATGAACTTTTGCAGTTTTCGGAGTGCTGGAATCCAGGAGGGGTGAAGAGGGAACCCCTGCAGAGAGGCCCAGGTGCCGAGTACAGGAGTTCAAGAGATGTGCATGTCTGATGAGGAACAGGAAATTTACACAGCCGCAAGAACTTTCTCACAAAATACATATTAACTACACAGGGAAAAATAACTTGACAGTGGAAAAGCTCAACAGACATCCCCTTTATCAACTATTCAAAGTTAACAACACCAAAAATGGGACAAATCAAAGTCAGGTGCCATTTGGCGGAATGCACTTAGAAGAAAACAGCATCATTTTTGTAGATATTCTGGCCCAAAACACATAACTTGAATCTACTTGTGAGAAATACCAGACAAACACAAGAACAGATACAAAGTACAAGAAATTTTATGTAAAAAAAGATTATTGTATCCCAGGGTATTATTTTGCATTCGGATATCATTATTGGTTTCTAGTTACACTTTTAACTCATAAGCATAAATTAAAGAATTAAAAACATTCATAAAGATATGGAATTAGTACTACACATGTATATAAAGCACATCCTTATTTTTCGCTCCCAAATTTGGGCAAAAAAGAGCCCATTATACATGGCAAAATACATTAACTGGTCTGTACTCCTCAAAAATGTCAAAGATAAAAAAGCAAGGAAAGAGAGAGAAATCGGTGCAAACTAAAAGAGTCTTAAAGAGACATGACAACTAAATGCAAAATGTGATCCCAAAATGGATCTCTTGCTAGAAAGGACTTTGTGGGAATAACGTGAATGAGGTCTAAGATCAGGTGGCAGTGACGTGTAAATGTTAATTCCGTTTTTGAAGGCTGTGTTACGGTTTTGCAGGAGAATAACTTTACAGGAAATAAACACTAAAGTACGTGGTGGTGATGAGGCATCAAGTGAATACCTTACTACCAAATGGCTTAGAAAAAGAAAAAGACATTTTTCTGTACTGCTCTTGTAACTTTTCAGTAAACATCATTTTTCCCTTTCTTTTTTATAAGTTTTGAGGAGATTGGAGAGGCAGGCTGCTCAACAATATAAGAATATATAGCTGCCACAAAGAACTTGCAAGATAATGAAAGGCGCTATAAAACATGGAACATGACTATCCATGTGGAGGCATTTTTTTCCCTGATAGGAAATTAAAGGGCAGCTTTATAGGAATAATGTCAGGGGCAAGACCAATAAAAATACTAAGTGGGGCTTTCAAAAATGTTTATATTAAAGGAATGTTTAGTTTAAAAAGCCAAAGAGAAAAAAGAATATTCATGTGTAATTATATTCATAAATCTTTCCCTACATATGGAAAAATAAGTGATGCTAATTGAGAGCCAGGTAATGTCTTTGGTGCTTAAGTACTGTAAGTATTAGATAACATTCAGACTTTAGCATTCTATTATTCATGCACTACCCTACTGCCAACTGAAAAAGAACAGTCCAGTTTCCACCGCAGTATTTTTAAATATCTATAATGCATCCCACACCCATCCATAATAAAAACCTCAGAAAACAAGGAACAGACAGTATTTCCTTCAGATACATAAAGAGCATCCACCAAAAATCTTATAGCTAACATCACACTTAACAGTGAGAGGCTGAATTATTTCCCACTTTAGATCAGGGAAGCAGGGAAGGATGTCCAATCTCACCTGTCATATTCAGCACAATACAGGAAGATCTAGACAGCATAACAAAGGAAGAAAAGGAAATAAAATGCACATAAAGCAGAAAGAAAGAAAGAAAGAAAACTTTTTTTGCAGGTAGCATGAATATATATGTAGACAATCCCAAGGAATTTACAAAAAGCTCTTCGAAAACCATTAAAAAAGAAAAAAAGAGGAATTCCCTGGTGGAGTAGTGGCTTAAGGTTTCGGCGCTGGCTGAATGCTGTGGCCTGGATTCGATTCCCAGCCAGGGTACTTTACCCACATACCAAAAAAAAAAAAAAAAAAGACAACCTACTGAATGGGAGAAGATATTGGCCAATGATACATCTGATAAGGGGTTAATATCCAAAATTTATAAAGAACTCACGCAACTCAACACTAAAAAAAACTGACAAAAATCAACTGACTTCGTATATATAAACAACTAATAGGTGAAATTAAAACAAAAAAGGAATACCACTCATTTACAATTGCTCCAAAGAAAATGAAACACTTAGGTATAAATTGAAAAAAATATGTACCAAATCTGTATGTTGGAAATTATAAAAATTTTGTTGAAAGAAATTAAAGACCAAATCATTGAAGAAACTTAGTATGTTCATGATTGGAAAACTTAACATAGTATAGATGTCAATGCTCCCCAAAGTGATCTATAAGTTTAACATAATTCCCATCAAAATCACAGAATGGTTTTTGGTAGAAAGAAACAAACTTATTCCAAAATTTATATGGAAATGGAAAGTCACTAAAAATAGGCAAAACAATTCTAAAAAGCAAGAATCAGGTGGAAGAAATCAGTCTAACCTATTCCAGACCTTCTTATGAGAGCGATCCGGAAAGCATCCAGCCATGTAACCGTTCTCGTTATACTGACAATGGCTGGATTGTTTCCAGACAGCCCTCCTACATAGCTACAGTAATCAAGACATGATGACAAAAAGAGATCCCCCAGGGAACCTAAATAAGGACAGCAGATCAGGTAATGTTGGAATTTAATCCACTGTCAAAACAGGAAATTCTTCAATATTCAATATTCATTGTGGACTAGTGACTATTTTGAGTTCCAATTCTCCCCTTTTCTTATTCCTTTATCCACTGTAGTTTGCTGGGCGTACTGGGACCACAGGTATTCTCTCTTAGCTTTAAGTCACCACAGGACAACAAGCTACAACCAGACATTGTAGCTTGGAGAGAACTATATATCAAGCATTCATTGTAGGCTCCAAGGTGGATGCAATTATGAATGAAAACAGGTATCTTCCTCAGAGAGGTGGGGACTATATTCCCTGTAAAATATATCCACAAAAAGAAGGATATATTTAGATTTAGACTAGCCAAAATTATGTACTTTGCAGGCACTGTTACCAGAATACCCAACACCTATTTCCCAAAGCCTTCTCGCTTCCTCCATCTCTACCACAGGCTGAAATAGCTAAATCACGCATCCCAGCCATCCCTCCAGTTAAGGGTGGCCATGTGAAACAGCTTGGGCCATAACAAAGGGAAGTCGGCTGTGCTGTGAGGCTTCCAGGAAGGCTTTCAGTTCCCTGGTAAAATGACGAGAGGCTGCTGTCGATTCATGGCCTTTCATGGTGCCTCAAACAGATAGGTGATGCCTTAAAGCAAGAGCAACCACCTTGCAACCATGAAGAAAAGGTCAAGAAAATTAAAAACAACAGCCCTGACATTCAATGTAGGCAGATACCTACATCGAAACTTTTTCTTATGTAGGAAAAGTAAATCCTCATTAGTTTAAGCCACTATTGATTAAGTGCTCTTTTACATACAATAAAAAGCATCCCCAAGTAAATACAAGGTATGTATAATAAAAATTTATTTGTAAATAAGAATATAATAAGAAATGATGACTATTGCATTAATATTAACAACCAATAACTAATTTTTCTAAAGCCTTTTAGAGCACTCTCATAACAAATATTAATTTGATAGTACATGTTATAAAATACATGCCGACAAATTATTTCCCTCAGCCTCTCTCATCCTCATTCCCTTCCTCTCGTTCAACACGTACTTTGAAGTACCTACCACGTGTTAGGCACTCTGCTAGGTGCCAAGAAAAGAGAAAGTGATCAAGATGGAGTGAAGGCCCCTGCTTCCAACCAGCTTACTTCTACCAGGAAACTTACTTGCAAAATGAGGCAGGTGGGAAATGACCTCTTCCAACACCAGCATTTATAAGGCAATAGAGCTACATTGGGCCTGTGACACAGGCATCAGGAAAGAGAAACAGTAAAGAAAGGGCGCTTCGGAATGAGACGACTCTAAATCAGTGAGTCTAGGAGCGGGGAAAAGGTAGTAACAAATTACAAAATAAAAGGACGAGGAAGAAAAGTATACTCAGTGCACCTTCTCAAGCCCCACTCTACCCAGTCAGTGCAGCAAAGAAAACACAGATCTCAAACCAGGAGTCAATGGCTGGGCGAAGGGTAACACACTGAGGCAGGTCTGAGCAACAGCACTACCAGGTTAAGCCTAAGCCAGGGAGAAGGGCTGATAAGCCTAAAACTAGTCGAAGCGATGTATGTGCAGTCTCCCAATTATGATTTACAGAATCTGACTAAAGTTTTTTAACATAACAGTACACATTTTCTTCTATGATGGTATTTTATAATCTTCACTACAGCAAAATCTGTTTATGTTGCACTCTACCCAGAAGGAATTCACTGACTGTAAATGCCTTGCTTCTGTACCTAACGCCATAGGGAAAACAGATCTAAATATTACAAATCACTTAAGAGGGTTAAAATACACAGAACGTATTTAAGTCAAATATGTCTAAATGCTTATTAAACCATACCTTATAGCAACATATTGACTTTTTACAGACTACCTATATATTATAACTTGACTCATTAGAAGGCTCTAATTCTCAGGAATTTGTCATACATCAAAAAGACATTCAAAACTTTTCAATTAATTTGGTGACTTTCCCACATTTCCCTGGTGAAAACTATCGGAAAAATTTCTAGAGTAATACACACACACCTGGAATTCTTGTGCAACTAACCAATACATAAAAGGTAAACTGAACGTGTACTGACTGAACACTTTAATTCACCTATAAAATTTTCTCTAATAGTCTTTTTTATATTTGATACATAAGAGGACTCAGGTAAATTAAGAATTTCACAGAATAGTCAAAAGGAGTTTGCTGAAGTGGAATAGAATATGTAACTATTTCTTGAATACAGTTGCAAAAACACATAGCAGTCTCCTCAAAGGTGTACTCTTACAAAAAGCTCCCATAGAAATAAAATAATTTTTCCTAAGAATTAACTTTCTGTAATATCTTTATCCAGAATACTTCAGAATTTTATCCTACGGCAACCAGAGTAAAGGCAAATATTGTCTTTTTGAATGAAGTGTGCTCAGTATTCTGGGAAATCATGTTACTACTCAGAAAACAGATGAATAGAGGAGGTGAAAATATTTTATAAACCATAATCATAGGATCTATGTCAAAAGGCATAGAAGCATTAGAGACAGAATTCTATTTCAACAAAATCATTACAACAAAGAAACTATTTTTATTCTATAGCTTGTTCTAATACCAGTTGATATATAAATACAATAAACCCAATCAGACAAACAAAAAATTGGCTTCCATATACTCTATAGAAATATACTGGAGAATTAAATATAGAAGCTTATGTTTAAAAAGTTAGTACTAACTAATCCTATAATTTGAAATACTTCTCAAATTTTCATGTCTCATTTTTTACCCACTATTCCATTTGTGGAAATGGATGTTTTTAAATTAATTCTAACCCTTAGGTCTAATCTGTGAGATCACAGCCCAGTTTCAAATGAGTCTGTGGGCTCAGGGTGGTGACAAATTGTTAAGAGAGCATTAAGGTGAAAAGAAGTAGAGACCTAACTACATCAAAGGCAATACTTTCACATTTATATATAGGATGAAGCAACAGCTATACACCCTATCAACTGCCTGGACTTCTCGTGAGTCAGAAGATAAAAAGCAGCACCTTCAGGAGGGAGGAAAAGTCTTAGCAAAAACAGCCAAACAAAAACACAAAAGGAGGGAATAGTATTATAAAAGAACTATAGGAACAATAGTTATTAAACTTGAGGAAATAAAAATACAATTTAAAATTTAAAAAAAGATAAACATGCAAATTGACCAATGTGATACACCACATAAACAAAAGGATAAAAATCATATGATCATATCAATAGATGTAGTAAAATGCATTTGACAAGATACAGCATCCATCTATGATTAAAATACTTGATAAAATGTATAAAGAAGGAAAGTACCTCAACAAAATAAAGACCATATATGACAAACCCTCAGCTAATATCATACTTACCTGAAAAACTGAAAGCTTTTCCTCTAAGATCAGGAACAAGACAAGGATGCCCCTTCTCACCACTGTTACTCAACACAGTATTGGAAGTGCTTCCTAGCCAGAGCTATCAGGCAAGAGTAAGAAACAAGAGGGATCCAAATTGGGAATAAAGAAGTCAAATTATCACTTTTTGCAGACATGATTCTTTATATAGAAAACCCTAAAGATTCCACCAAAATCTATCAGAAACAATAAACAAATACAGTAAAGTTGCAGGACACAAAAATCTATTGTGTCTTTATACACTCACCATGAAATGTCAGAAAAAAAAAGTTTTTTAAATCATTTTGCAATGGCAACAAAAAGAATAAGATACCTAGGAATAAACTTAATAAAGGATGTGAAGAATCTATACACTGAAAACTATAATACGTTATTAAAAGAAATTGAAGACACAAAAAGAAATGGAAAGATATTCTGTGTTCATGGATTAGAAGAATCAACATGGTAAAAATGGCCACACAACACAATATGCAGAATTAATACAATCCCCATCAAAATCCCAATAGAATTTTTTAAAAAAATAGAATTAAAAAAAAATCATCAGATTTGTATGGAATCACAAAAGACTGAAATAGCCAAAGCAATCCTGAGAAATAAGAACAAGTCCAGAGGTACCACAATCCCTGGCTTCGAAATATATTACAAAGCAATAATAATCAAAATAGCATGC
Organism: Lyroderma lyra; assembly: GCA_004026885.1. Taxonomy (NCBI): domain Eukaryota; kingdom Metazoa; phylum Chordata; class Mammalia; order Chiroptera; family Megadermatidae; genus Lyroderma; species Lyroderma lyra. Next base: position 42,055 of record PVJL010002311.1, read on the forward strand.
TATTGTCAGATAAACACACATGAACAAATGGAACAGAATTGAGAACTCAGAAATAAACTCACTTATCTATTGGCAAATAATGTTTTACAAAGGATCCAAAAACACACAATGGAGAAAAGAAAGCCTCTACAATAAATGGTGCTGGGAAAATCAGAAAGTCACATGCAAAAGAATGAAACTAAACTTCTGTCACCATAAACCATAAATTTAAAAATTAATTCAAACTGGATCAAAGACCTAAATATAAGACCTGAAACAATAAACTGAACTATGGACCTTGGACTTATGCAAGAGAATTTTATGAATTTAACCTCAAAGGCAAAGTAAGTAAAAGCAAAAATAAATGACTAGGACTATATTAAACTAAAAAGCTTCTGCACAGCAAAAGAAACCAGCAACAAAACAAAGAGGCAACCCATCAAATGGGAGAAGATATCTGCAAACACCTTTGATAAGGGGCTAATAAACAAACATACAAATATAAAGAATTCATACAACTCAACAACAAAAACAAACAATCCAATTTAAAAATGGGCAAAGGTTGGAGTTCCCTGGTGGTGTAGTGGCTTAAGGCTTCGGCGCTGGCTCTATCAGCGCTGCGGCCTGGGTTCGATTCCCAGTCAGGGAGCTACCCATATACCAAAAAGCAAAAATAAATAAATAAAAAAGAATCAGACAATAGAAAATTTAAAAAAAAAACAAAAAAATAAAAATAAAAATGGGCAAAGGATCTGAACAGACAATTGTCCCAACAGGACATAAAATAGCCAACAGATACCTGAAAAAAATGCTCAACTTCACTAAGCTATTAGGGAAATGCAAATCAAAACCACAATGAGATAACCACCTCACACCTGTTAGAATGGCTATTATTAGCAAGACAAGTTAACAACAAGTGTTGGAGAGGTTGGGGAGAAAAAGGAACCCTCATATACTGCTGGTCAGAATGTAAGGTTGGTACAGACACTATGGAAAAGAGTATGGAGGTTCCTTCAAAAAATTTAGAACAGAATTACCATACAGCCCAGCAATCCTTCTTCTGAGTACCCAAAAAATATGAAAATGTTTATTTGTAAAGATTTATAAGAACTGTCCAGAAAGTATCCTGCCATGGAATATGAAAAATAGAGAAATTTATGGCTAGATTTTTTTCCAGACAGCCCTTGTATGTACCCCAATGTTCACTGCAGCATTATTCACAGTGGCCAAGACAGTGTCCTTCAATAGATGATTGGATAAGAAGATGTGGTACATATATACAATGAAATATTACTCAGCCATAAGAAAAGATGAAATACTGCCTTTTGCGACAACATGGATGGAACTCGAGAACCATATGATTTCAGTTACATGTGGAGTATAAAACCGAAAGCAAGAAATGAACAAGACAAAAAGTCAGACAGAGACAACAGTTTAGTGGTTACCAGGAGGAAAGGGGAGAAAAGGGGAGGTAGAAACAGGTAAAGACCAAATGTAAGGTAACGGAAGGAGATTTGACTTTGGGTGGTGAATGCACAATGCAATATACAGATAATGTACTATAGAACTGTATACTTAAAACCTATATAATTTTATTAACCATTGTCATCCCAATAAACTTAGCAAAATTAAAAAATAAAAATAAAAAATAAAAAACTGTGAGTTTCTCTAATGAGTTCTCTTAACTGACTAAAGATGGGGGGAAAGGCCTGTGTGGTATGGTGGGGGCTGTCTCCATGAGTCTTAGCTCTGAACACTGCTACTATTCCACCCCTAAAAAACAGTCTCTAATAAGAGCTGACCAACTATTTCTTTCCTCATCCTAACAACTCTCCACAAATTAACAAATGCCTACTCATAAACTTAGAAAATAAACCCCTTGAAAGAGGGAGTAAACTCTTCCAAATTGCATAGGCTCTAATCTCAAGAAAAGAATTCCACAATATACTGCATGTACAAGGTTTTCCAGTCTCCCAAAGAAAGCTCATTAATAAACTAATATTCCTTAATATGCATATATACATATATAAATAATTATAACTAGTGTTTATTGAGCACATTCTTTGTGCCAGGCTCTAAGAGCTTTACATACATAAATTCAATCACTCCTTACAAAGTAAGGCAGAAACATGATCATCTCCATTTTATAGATGAAGAACCTGATCTTAAGCAACTTGGCCAAGATCACAGATTACCAAATGGTAAAACAGAGAATATGTAGAGCAATCTGACTCTAGACTCTGTAACCTTAATCGCCACAGCTGTCAAATGTATTTAAAAGCACTCAAAATATATCAATAATAAAATAAAGGTCTATTACATAGTACTATTTTTCTTTATCTCAGACACCATGGCTTAGAAACCAACAAAAACCTCCTCTATTAAATAACTAATCTCCACCCTGATTTACTTGCAAAACATATATAGCAAGCATCCTGCACAGCATACAAAAATCTGTGAACCAGTATACTACTTCTATAAACTATAGCAATAAGATTTTAACAAGATTTGAATACAACATAGCAATTTCCCTTTCCCACTGATGTTGGGAAAGTACATTGTAAAGGATTCCATCTTAAAATATTTAATACACTAGGTAACTTAAGTGCTACAAAGTAAGTCTAAGCTGGCAGGCCATGTTATATTATTATATCATATCTCATTCCCCATGCCCCACAGGGATCACTATGTAAACTTACTAGTTTGCTTTCTTTGCTTACAAAGTTAGTTTATATACTGATTATCTAATTTTCAAAATTTATCCTAATTAATTTTCAAAAATAACCATTCTTCTCAAATAAGGTTATATATTTCTCTATAACTTTAAACTCTTTTCTGTTTGTTACTATAATAAAAAAATAAAAAAAAAAACAATAGGCTTTCTGCAACAACAAAACATGACTAAAACAATTTATTTTAAGGGAAGTTATGCTTGCTTTGCCCTGGAAATAAACAGTCTTATATTTCATTGCCTCACTATCCAACAAAACACCTTTAAAATACATTTTTCTTCCCACCAAATCCATACATAAACAGTATAATTAGTCCCAAAAATATGCTTAGGCACAAAAACATTTTATTGAAAAAAAAACCCCTGGCAAATGCAAGTCTCCTTTCTATTTAAAAAAAAAAAAAGAAAGAAAAGAAAGAAAGAAAATCAGCATTTCAGTTTCTAATGCAAATGATAGCTCATTCTAATTAAGTGTCCATCTATAAAATGAGAGTTAGACTAGAAAACAGCTAAGATAACAATTAGATATTATACTTGTGCTTAAAGGTAAATAGTAAATTTGAGGAAGCAGTAAGATAGAGAAAAGGTTTAGGAGAAAAATGTACTGGTCAAAGTAAAGGATAGTGGAATAATACAGAATCACAAAACCTATGTCTTTGAAATCCCAATGAACTAATAAACAAAAGAAATAACCACAAGCGTTCTAACCTGGGAAGAAGCCAAACAATCTATAAACTCTTGAAAATTATCGCCTGGAAGCAGAGTAAACAAATAGAACTAAAAACAAAATATTTCAATTATCAACCCAATTATCTCCACTCCCAATGCCCACATTACCCATCCAAAATCAAAAAGCAATACTAAGAGAGACAAAAGGTGAATGGATAAAATTCTAAAACACCTCATTCACAGGACCCAATATTTTTTTTTAATCACATAATGGCCACTCTTCATTTTTCTTGAAATATATTCAAGGACACCAGTTTTAAAAACAGTACAATATTTTATTCTCATTTATAATCAGATGGTTGAGTATAAGGTTTCTACTTGATCTTTCCTTTTTGTAAATAAAAAAATTACAAGTTTTAAAGAACCAATGACTGGCTGTTTCCAGAAAACATAATTAGATTAGTTCATTGATGGTGGACTCAAGTTTTTCCTTAACAACTCCAGAAAATTCACCCACCTCTCGTCCATTCCTTAAAAACTGAAAGATTGGCGTGCATTTGACATCACGCTCTGAGGCCACATCCTGACAGTGATCCACACCTACTTCAACAAGGAAACCACACTGGAATATTTTTCAGAGAGGGAAAGAAAGAAAGACTTGATCATTCTGCAAGGCCCACACCAGTTGACTGAAAAGTCAACTACCGCAAGACTATCTCCTGCAGTGCTCCAGGCTTCCTAAAGGCAACTTGCTCTCAGTTCACTTCACCATGTTGGCAGCTGAGGTCTAACAAGCGACTGGCAGAACTGATATAAGCGAACAGAAAGTGCCCAATGGAGATCAGGACCCAATTTTTAAAGAATTTCAAACCTATGAGTAAAAACTTAGCAAATACAGTATCCATGAACATTGGCGTGGGAGGGAGACTTAAGTATAAAAAATCTAGATAACCCACAGAAGAATGAAAATGATTGAGGAATCAAGAAGTCCTTACATGAAACAACTGAGAGTGAACAGGAGACATGACAAGTCATTGTATGTAATATAATATCCTAGATGGCATCCTGGAATGGAAAAGGGACATTAGGTAAAATAAAAAAGGAAATATGAATAAACTATGTGCTTTAGTCAATAATAACATATTAATATTGGTTCATTAATTGTAATGGATATATCCTACTAACATAAGTTAATAATAGAGGAAGTCATGGGGGAATGGAGCCATACAGTGGGAATGCTCTGTACCATTTGCTCAATTTTTCTTTTAAGTCTAAAGTGATCCAAAAATATAAAGTCCATTAAGAAAAAAATTAATCTATTATAAAGTCTAATGTTCCATTCCAAAATAAATAGGTATTAGATAGGCAGGGAATATAAGCACAGTAAAAATAAGTGTACTAGCTGTCTCATCTTCATTAATTCAATAGAAAGTATCATATGTTGAACAATAAGAAAGAGCTTTGTATTCAGAAATGTCACTTCAACTCTTCCCTCCATCACATACTAGCTGCGTTACATTAGCCAGGAAACAACCTCTAGAGCTCAATTTACTCATTTATGATTTGAGGATATTATTTACTTTGTTGATTAGTTGTCAAGATTAAAGATGATATGTACAAAGTTGCTACTAGGACAAATCCAGCACACTGTCAAAGCTTAACGAATGGTACAAATATATAAATTCTTTAAAAACTCCTTAAGAATGTGGACTAATAATCATTGTCAATAAATCTAAATTTAGTAGTCCTAAAAGGATGTTAAATTTATAAAAACATAAAGTCTTTTAACTATCTTGATAAATACATACTGCCTGGTTAATACTATTCCAGATTTTACTATTTCCCTCCAATAAATTGAAGTGGTTTTGATTTTTGTATTTTTTCCTCAAATATAAACCATGGTTTTATATATGTGGAAAATAAGATTTCCAGCCCAAACTTTGTTTTACCAATTTAGCCAACACATATAAACTAATAAGAGGGTTGAAAGCCTACCAGAAGGAAACTGAGAAATTCTAACATGAAAAAGCTGCTTATACTTGCCAGAGGTAATTTGCTTATATTGAACACAAGGAAGAAAAGAAGATTCTCACAGTTTATTCAAATCAAAGAGAGGTGTGACTAGCTTTCCACCAAATCATTCATTACAACCTTTCCAAATCAGATGAACAGACAGGGAAGTTAGGGGGATATTTAAAAGCTGAAGCAGGAATATGAAGACCTTTAATTCAATCAAATGACTAGACAGTAAAAGCCAGTGACATACATGAAAAAGTGCCTCCTTGGATTATTTTTTGGAGTTGCAGGGCTCTGAAAGACCTAACCTGTCAAATACCTATGGGACTCATGTAACAGGTTATAACAAGGCATATAAACACACTGAAACTAGAAAAAAAATCAAGGAACTGTAGAACTATTTAAAGAAGAAAGAATTTCTAGTTAAATTGGATATATAAATTGTGCAAATAACAAAAATTGATACTCATTTTATATCACTACACAGCTTTTGGTGAACCCTGGTGAATAGCAGGGGCTATTTGATGAAAATGGTTTCTCATTTTCAAGAGCTGTATAGATGTACAAGAATATAAACCATGTTTTAAGTTTCTGATGCTGCCTTTTAAAAAGAACCCTGAGGATATAACTGAATTATCAAGAACAAGCTCTGTGAGGTTAGCTCAATTTTAAGATTAAACTGAAAGGAAACCTACAATTCATAGAATGTAAATGACAAAGACTATAACCTAAACTGAAATCTATATTTATGTAAAATATTTGTACCTATCTGGCATCATGGAAGTGTATTTTCTCTCATGAAACTGACAAATCTGAAACTGAGCACTAACTTTAGTGGTATGATTCTAGAGTCAAATAGGACATATGCCCTGACACCCTTATTCTCAAGAATGCAGTCATGAATTTTATTAAACTGTCATCAATTTCTATATGCTGTCAAAAATAGACTAAGCTATATTTGTGTACCACTCCCCTGCTCCCATCCACACATCCAGTATGTGTAATCACTGCTTACAATTTAATTATCCACACAACCTACACACAGGCTCTCATTATGTGGCCCACTAGTGAAATCATCTGGACACCTCTCCACAGATAAAACATTCCAATACCCGTGGTCCACAGAAGCAGGCTCTCCTTACAAGTGCAAGAGGAAAGCTCCAATGATAACACAACACAAAACAACTAAAGGACTAACATGACAGCCCCCTCTGAAGCAAGTGACTACTAATAAGAACAAAGACATACCGAGTATTAGCTCCAAATAACTTTCCTCTTGAATTTGGAATAAAAAGTCAAATCGTTTACTTATCTTTATAAGTAATTTTAGAGTTCATGCAGAAATTATATAAGGGTCAAATGACACAGTATCTGGGATTGCTTTAAAAGTCTTCAGCAAAAAACAGAAATAATAAAAGGAAAGAAAGTCATAAATCTTAATCATTGAATCTGTTGATAGATACAGGGGATTCAATGAACTATTCCTTCTATTGTGTGTATATTAGAACTTTTTCATAATAAACAAACACAGATATGAAAAAAGAACAGAAATTTACATAGGAATTTAGTGTATGATAAAGATGTCATTTCAAATTAGAGAAGAAATGATAAATGACTCAATAGATGGTGTCAGGAGCACTCGTCAGTCATCTGGAGCAGGGTGAAGAACTGTCACACCTCACACACAACTCCAATTCTACCTAGCTCAAACATTTAAATGTAAGAAAATGAAACCATTAAAGAATCAGTGAAACAATGCATTATGGTCATTACCTTAAAGCAAAAGAAAAACACTTAAATATACACTAAATGTATAAAAATATTTACTTTCTTTGTGACAAAAATCAACCATAGACAACAACTACAACAAAGAGGAGACAATCTGGAAATCATATCACAAAAGGTTACTTTCCCAAGTACAGAATGCCTACAAATTAGTAAGTGTCATCCAATATAAAAATGATAAAGGGATATGGACAAGTCACAGAAAGGAAATAAAAATACCACTTCTGAGAAATGCATAATTAAAAGACACTGAGATACCATTTTTCATTCATCAGGTTAGCAAACATCAAAAAGCCTGACAATATACTATGAATATACTATGTTGGCAAAGCTCTGGGGAAGTTTTGCAAGCTCATATATGGTTGCTGGGAGTATATATTACTACAATCTCTATGTAAAGCAACTTGGCAATATCTATCAAAATCATAAATTTATATACCCTTTAACACAGTAATTACAGACAAGTCTTTATTCTACAGATATATTTATACATGTGCAAAATGAAACACACTGATGTGGGTATCCCTGTAGCACTGCTGGCAATAGCAAAAGACAAGAATAGAAATAACATGAATGTCTAGAATAAAGGGTCTGGTTAAATAAAAATCCTACATCCATACAATAGAACACAATACTACTTCAAAATATAGAATAAGGAAACTTGTAATGAACGGGTAGAAAATGATCACCAAATGATGTTGTTAAATAAAAAAGGTACAAAACGATGGGTATTGTATGCTAGCTTTTAATGTAATAGGAAGTAAAAAAAATGTATATATGAGTATGTGTATTTAACTGTGTATGTACATACATTCTTATAAATCTATATCCTTTATAGAGAGAAAGGGAAATTGTAATGCTAGGTTTCTTCAGAAAGACTTAGTAGCTAAGTCAGATGGATACAGTCTTATTACTGTATACCCTTTGTTTCTTTAGAATTTTGTGCCATGTGAATAAATTATCCACTCAAAAAAAGTTTAAATATTCTTAGTATGATCCAAAAGCATGACAGTAATAGTAAACACCAGAGTCTTGGTTACATAAACTATTCATTTTAAAATGAAATGCATAACAAATGTGTTGGTCCTTGGTCACAAAAAAAGCCTTCTTTATCCAAAATACACTAATAAAAGAGTTAGCATCCTAACTCTTTTTAATTTTTAATCTCTAATTTCCTCTCACTGAAACTATCAGAATATCTCCTATATCCAACAAGGTAGCAGGCACAATCAACTGTCCATTCTATCTACTAGTCTATATTATTAAGAAACAGTGTATAATTTGCAAGCAATCTTTCTTTGCACTAAAATATGATGATGGAATAGTCACAATTAGAAGAAAATTATTTTGGGGTGGGGTAAATGTGAACTAATTCATTTCTCTGGCTAAAAAGGAGGGAACAAAGGCAAAAGGCAGTTAAGTGGCTAAAATAAAGTAACTCATAGCAGAGAAATGTGGAAAAATTCCAAAGAAGTAAGAAATATGAGCACAGAAGTTACTGATGTTTACCATCCTAACTTATAAAATTAGTATTATAAACATATAAATTCAGTAATATAGTAATAATAATAATCTGCATGAAAATATGGAATGCGGAACACAAATTTCTTTAGGTATAGTTAATGCATACATGGATTGTTAAATATGCACTAAAGTTAATTTCTACCATGTAATGTTTTAGTGTCCATTGCCAAGGGAATTCCAGAAAGTACAGCAAAAGACAAATAGAAATATGAGATAAGTTAAAAGGCACAGAGGAACAGTCACAAAGCCTACCACATATAAGAGGATGGCCCGAAAAAGAGAAGATAAAGAAAATAAAGAAATGGAAATAAAAAACAAAATAATAAATTTCCTAGAGCTAAGACATGAGTCTTCTAATTAACAATCCAGAGCACTAAGAATAGTAACTGAAAAACCATGCACACCTGGAAATACCCTTCTGCTATTTTAGACTACAGCTAACAATAAAGTTTTCTAAAAAGAAAAAATAAGAAAAGATATTTGCTGAGAGAAAAAGACAGATTGACACTAGACCTCTTATCTGTTAGATTAATTCTAAAAGGAGAGAATGCCTCAAAGACCTAGGAAAATCATTTTCAATCTAAAAAACTTACACCCCTTTTGACAAGTATAAAACATTTTCAGTCATGCATAAGCAGAGCAATTACCACCACATACCTTTTCTGACAAAATTATTCAAGACAGACTCAAAGCCGAAGATGAAGTTTGTAGCCATGTTTCCCTACCATTTATATTGGATTCATTTTTGTTTGCATCATCTGGATAAGATTTACTCACAGAAGGGAGAAACTGAGAAAAGGAGAGCAAAAGAGAAGGAAGGAAAAGCCTGACCTGAGTATCAGTTATTGGTCCTACAATGAGTTTGGGCCAGAAGGCTGGGTGCAGGTATGTTACTGAACATAACTAACAACTAACCACATGCCAACAACAAAAGAGTGGTCATGACAAGGGTCTATAACACACTGGATTTTATTTACTTGTTTGTTTTTGGATAGAGGAGAACATAGTAATTTCAAAGTCAAAAATATTAAAAATCAATAAACAAAACTGTTCCAAGAGCCCAGATGATAGTACACATGCTCGCTGCCACACACACACGCATGCACGCATGCACAGACATATAAGGGATTGTGAGGAACAAACTGGTGTCCCCCACCACCATCCACAAGTCTGTCTGCTATAATCCCACACATGCAATGCAAAACTTTATTTCACAACATTAAGTCATATAGACATGAAAAGGAATCCATTATAAATGTCTAGCAATTTCAAGACTTATCTTCTTAGTACAAAACTGTCCCAAATTGAAGTCTATAAAAAAAATCATTCTTGTAAAGGTTTTCGCCTCATTTTGAAAACACCTTTTCTAACTTTCCTCATGCAAGCTGCAACTGCAAAGCATACACACCAGTATTCTGATATCATCACAAAGCATATCATGCAAATGTTTTTAATAACTTAATTATATGTTATTTATTTTTTATAACACATTATCCTTGTTAAGCGCAGATAAAGACCTCAACAAGCATTATCAAGTTCTTTCCTGATCTGGTTTCCCAAGGTAGCACTAGCTCAATTGTTTGACTAAACAAGTTGTAAAGTACTTGACTACAGGCAACTTCAGACACATTCTCAACTACTTGGCACTCACAAACTAAAAAATGGAGGATTCCTCTCTACTGGTATGCCATCATTTTAACAGATGGTGCCATTAAATTAGTTATATTTTACTGAATATAACTAATGCCTAAACATATGCTAGCAACAAAACAGTGTTCATGTCAAGGATGTAACACACTGGATTTTATTTACTTATTTGGTTTTGGATAGAGAAGAACAGAGTATAATGCAGTTATATAAACTGATACTAACTTGGAACCAAAAAGAAACCTAAAACGTAGGAGATCTTCAATTTCCCAAAATACTCAATTTCCTCAAGTGTACAGAGTATACCAAAGAAAACAAAAGTACACAAAGAGCCTACTTTACTCTCACAGTCACACAGTGAGAATTATTTTTATTAGTTTAAGAACCTTCTCAATTTTGGCCACAGGCTTTAGATAATACCAAAGTAGTAACATTGTTTATATGATGGACACTAAACTTCTTTCCTCAGTAAACATCAGTATCCAATAATAATACCTTAGAATCTACTCTACATATGTTAATTTACTTCAGGAACAATAAAACATACTCAGATCTAACGTACTATGAGCTATCTACTAAGAGCTATCTCAATATACCATTTTTTAACATTCTTAATAATGAAACAAGTTTAAACAAACAAAAAATACATACAGGCATTGAATATGTTCAACTTTAATCTTAAAATTATTCCCCCACCCCAAGAAAAAAAGGACAAAATAACTGTAGCCATTACCCCCTCTCCTAATAACTCTGCTTTTATAGAGTTAAATTGTGCTTCATGATCAAATTATTTTAGTCTCTAGCAAGGCCCAATACAAGCCAGGAGCTGTTTCTCAAAAGAAGAACCATTATCTGCAGAAGAAGGATTAGATTTGCTCCAAAATCCTTAAGGTCTGTGCTGTGCTGCTCTTATTGGTGCTTGCCAATACAGAGAAAGAAAAATGTAGGAGAGGAAAAAATCACAGAATACAACCTTTGCTTACAATATCCTCCTTTCCAACAACAGTGGGAACAAGTGGATGTCACTCCCTAATCTCCACCCCTCTGAGATTTCATCAGTACAACAGACTTACAGTCCCATTCCATAAAGAGGACCGAGAGAAAAGATGAACAGTGAGTTTTCTTCCTTGCCTTGAGAAACTGAACATGACCATTTTCTTCAGATTAGAAAAGACTACAATAATTATGAGTAAAAGGAACCAGAGGCCAAGATAAGAAAGAAGAACAAAGGGCTTCACTAAGTCCAGACCAGGTCACTGATATCCCAGGGCAATGAGAGAACAAACAGATGAGGCTGCTGAATCTATCAGTAATCTCTCCGAGAAATCAGAGAAATCACGGGGAAAAAAAGAAATCCAGAAAGACCCAAGGTAGGCAAGTACCCCAGTTTTCCAAGCTAAGGTAAACTGGGTAACTTACCCATTTGCCATCAATCCTCCAAAGACGGTTTCAAAACCACTTCATAAAGAAATCACTCACCAGTGGGGAAAAGTCTGAAATTGTGAGGACCAAATACTGGCAAGCTAACCTCATCCTTTCCTAAGGGCTAGTAGACATTTCTGAATGAACCCCACCACGTGAAGGAGTTTATCCTCTTGGAAGGTACAGTGAGATGCAATAAGCTAACTTTCATATTATGACTGAAGTCAAAAAAAAAGTTTTATAAGGAAAAAAAGTTTAAATCCAGAGGTCACTAGATGTTAGAGCTGAAAGGTACTTTGAATTTATTCAAAGGCTTAATCTTATATGATTGTATCCTATGTGAGGGGAAGCAAAATGGGATATGGTAGTTCAAATCTATTCTCTCACACTTGGAAGGTATCTTTAGTAAATTATTTCATTTCTCTAAGATTTTGCTTTTGCATCCACAAAACAGTATAATAACACTACCTAACTCATAAATCTCCTTTGAGGATTACATGACAGTACATGAAAAGTTCTTTGCACAGCACCTCTTATATAGCAAGCCCTCGATGTTACATTAGCTACTATTATTAACTGACTATCAGCAGCCCTGACCTTGAACAGAACCGTGAAATACACTTTTACAATACACCTTCTTATCTCCGTTCTCAATCATACCTAACCATTTGGTAACTTCATAATCCTGCAAAACCGATAAACACGGGAGAATAGTACAGAAAAAGGTGCTGGGCTGAATAAATAAAATCTGAATTCCAGGCTACCACTAACAATTAATAGTTCAAAAACTTGGCACAAGTCCCTCACTCTCTATGGGCCGCAGTTTTCTTAGCTTTAAGACACGGTTGACTTAAATGCTGGTGTGAGTTCCTTCCTCCATGATAATTCTGCAATGCAATAACCACATATTAAATTTTTTAAGTTTTGTTATTAGTATAGTTGTGCTAGATCCTCCCAGACTTTTGCCATATCACTAACATCTTTATCCCTGTCAACTATCACCTCACTACTAGAAGAGGAGCTCTGAGACTGCCAACCTCCTCTTCTCCAAGGACATATTTAAACCATTTCTCAGTTGACTTTTACCTTCCATTCATTAAACTCAAAACTTGAATCATCACTTAACATTCTCCTCCAGAAAAGCTTTTGTTAAAACTTAATAAAAATCTGTCATCCTCAAACATTAACTAAAAGAAAAAAATAAGTCATTTATTATCTTTATTAGATGGACCCCAAGTGGTGCTATCCCCAAATGATCAATGGCATTGGATTAACCTACATTAACTTGAAATTAAACAAGTAGCTACCATTTGCCTTCAATTATGTGTTTCTGCTCTTTTTCAGAGGTACTGAGTCTTTATAATCAGGTACAAAGCATTTATCAATAACACTGATTTTTCTCTGTAATCTGACCTAAGTGTGGGCCACAGGGAGAGCAAGGAAGAAGACTGAAGATTTAGCAATTCCATTCTTGGGAAATGCCAGTTCCCTTGGGGGGTCTGAGACCGATCTAAGAACATAACTATGTATCATTCAGCACACCACAGAATTTGGGAATGAAAAATATGCCAAGTTTCAGAGACGTGTCTCACTTTATAAGCATAACATGTATCCTAACCCAATATTACACGTAAAGTGAATTGTACAAATCTAATACTTTAGATATACTACAGGTGCTTGCTAGCCAGAAATAATTTATAAATACTGTTATAAAAATTTATAAGTACTGCTATATGCTATGTTTATTATATATAACGCAGGGTCCGGCAGACGTTAACGCTGGACCCTGTACAGGAATGTCTCGCATGAGATGGGCAGCAATTTAAATATTTCACCTAAAATGTCACCGAAAGTGTGCTTGAGTGTGATACTGTTATGTTACAGAATTATATGCTTATGATTTTGATAAAAGATTTGGTATAGATTACCAGCTCATAAAAAAGGGGCATTATTTGTGCCAGATCCTGTATATACAAGGGTTGTCTGGAAAGTTTTACCAAAATTTTACCAAAAACTCCTTTGAGAAACACAAATTAAAAATACAGGTGGTAAAACTCCAGCCATGTAAAATGGAGGCATTTATGGCTGGATTTTTTCTGGACAGCCCTTGTATATAAACACACACATTTAATTTTTTTTGGACTTCATTAGGTTTGCTCAAGGCATATTAAGTACTATTTAATTACCATCTTATTAAAAACTTATTTTCAAGGCATAGAGACTACTCATGATGAAGAAAAACAATTTTAATCAAAATTTTATTATTTAAAGACTGAGGTTTGTTCAGTCACCACCTCAAAAGTGGTATCTTCCTCAGGTCCTACAAAGAATAATGACTTAAATAAAAATGACGGAATCAAACTGTGCAAATACAGAGGCCTCGTCAATGGCCTAACATCCTTACCAATAAATTTACAATAGGTTCAACTACTGACGGAGCAAGGTAAAATAAGAGGTGTGATTTTCCTCTGCTTTTGCAAGTCTGAGGCAATCTCTAATCTAAGAAGTAATCAACCTTTATAAATAGACAGGAACTTCATGTGAAAAGGTGATTTGTGCCACCTCACTGCCCCCAGTAAACAATTACACATGCATTCACCCACATAATATTTCATAAAAAGAATCACCTTCTCCAAACAACAAATTAAAAATATACCAGATGATTGGGAAATTGTCAGTGAACGCCAAAAATAAAGCAAGAGCCAACATAAAAGTGAATAAAATTAGTGTAATTTCTTTCAAAATTATGAAACAAATCACAAGCCACAGTCCCCCTGGTGAATGATCTGTCTACCCAGAATGAGATTCATATGGAAAGGATGTGATAACAGCACTTGATACAGCACATCTGCTAGGATTTGAAACATGTTAGCCACCATTTCCAGTATGAAAAGGCAAACTGTCAGACATGTTCTGACATTCTGACATGATACCACAGCTAAATTATAGAAAAGATTACCAGTATACCAAATGAGCTTAGATCATTTTTTTCATCATGACAGTCAGTCAAAGTCACACATGCTACATAAGGAGTTAACATTTTGCTCACTATATGTACCTCAAGCTATCAAATTTTATGCAAATTTTCATCAACTGTAAATGGAGTTGGGTTAATAATCATAGGTCTAAATTCAATATGCAAATTAGACTTAAATACCTAAGACAGAATTATCCTTAGAACGTTGCCTGTCACAGCACCTTTTTATTTGGTACACACTATAATCTTTCATATCCATAGCATTTGAACTCTTAAAAATATACAAAGCCAAATGAGCCATATCATTATGCAAATTTTACCAAAAACTCCTTTGAGAAACACAAATAAAAAATACAGGTGGTAATATTTGGATAAAGCACCCAGTGTTTGCATGAGTGAGTAAGTTTGCATAGGATGGGTCAAACAGAAACAGTTCCAGACAGCATAGGTCTCCTCCAGGAACTTTCTGTTCTGAAGACAAAGCAAATATATAACACTCAACCTAAACTAAGGGGGTGGGGATGGGGGTGAGGATGTGAGGGTGGGAGCAGATAAGTGAATGAACTGATTTCCAAGCATAAAACGACTGTGACTTTGTTCTTTCCAAGTTATTAGCTAACATCTAACATTTACTATTATTACCTTATATCTCTGGATTTCTACTCTTCTAAATGTGACAATGGGGAGAAAAATAAAGGTATGTATTTGTATTGGTTTGTGTTTTTATAAACTATAAAAGGATACACAAGAACTAATGATTTTTTTTTTATCTGAAGAGAATATGAGAACTGAGAAAATAAGAAATTCTGCAAGAAACAAACTTTTTCCTATAAATCTTCTTATATTTAGGTATTTTAAACCATGTAAAGATATAACCCATTCTAAAGATTCAATTAATAAAACTGTAAATAAAATGTGACAATACACTACAGTAGAAGAAGATCCTTTTTTATTAACTGCAGAAGCTAAAAATGGAATTTTAACACACCAACAAACTTCAATTAAATTCAGGTAGACTAAAAAGTATTAAAGATATTTTATAATTATACTTTTATAATTTAAAAAAAAAAAACTCAGTAAGTTCTTTAGTTATATCCAAAACTCCCAGAAAATAACAGTAGAAAGGCCAATGTTTAAGTATATGAAAATTAAACATCCACTTTCACCTTCCTGAGACAGAAATCTTGTAGCATGTAGCAAATCTATTTTAATTACTTTTATTCTCAGTACTAAAACCTAATCAATTATTAAGAGTAGATAAAATTAGCTATTTGAAATGTCTAATTTGATTCTACTTTCATATATATACACATATTTAAATGAACACAACAGACATTTCTCAGTAGGCCACCATTTATGAATTTAAAACACGTGTCTATGCTCATGACAAGAGGTCATATTATTAATGACTCACTTTAGCAAGATGTATCAGATGTAGCACATGACATACTTAATGTAAAAGTTCAAATGTATTCTCTCTTCAAAAATGGCTGTAACCTATTTTTCACTCATCACTATGCAGCCCTCAAAAATCAATAATAAGCTCAGTAAGCTAAGTTCAGAAACAATTATGCCTTCTGGGAAAAAGAAAATCAGTATGTGACATTAGCAAAGGCAATTTTGATACAAAACTGGTTCACATCACCTCCCTCCCTAGATTCCAAAATAATTCAATGCCTTTTGTAGCTATAAGCATTACAAATAGAAGAATTTAAGAAAATGCAACTTCATCTTTCTAACAGTGCCTTTGAAACGTTTAAACCTTTACTTACGTCTTTGGAGCTTTTTTGGTGCCCACGCCATCATTCTAAAATAAAAGGACTGCAATACTCTGTCTGCACCATAACTCCAGCCACCACAACAGCTTACAACAGATCTTAAAGGACAGAGAGGAGGGAATAATAGATAGGAGGTAACGGACAGAGAAAATGTTGGCTCAGCTCACATCCATTTTTAACGCTCAGTGGTGAACCTTAATGATCACCACCATGTTTCTCTCACAGTCTGCAACTGAGAGACTTATTTCAATCGTGTCTAAAGCCCTGAATTCCAAAGGACTTCCTCCTTTTAGAACTCTCTATACATCCATTTAGCAGTACAGTTAAATATTAAGGGAAAAAGATAGGTATCAGGGTGGGGCAGTCAGGAGGAAAAAACATAAAAACTACAACTACTATAAAAAAATATATGGTGCCTCTACTCTGCCCATAGTAGGTCATTTACATTTAACATCTCCAATCCTCATAATGTCTTCATTAGGTACAACATAATATAACTTTCATTTTAAAGATGAAAAATCAGACTCAAAGTAAATTGGGAAAGTCTCATAACTATTAAATGACAAAGCAAGAACTCAAACATAGACCTATCGTTGATACTAATAAAAATGGTACAGTAGTAGCTGCTGCCTATTACTATTGTACTAAATGTTTCTTCTCTACATTTCTAAGTACTTCCACATGTCCTAAAGACTTTAAATTCACCTATTTTTCATAGCAACCATATGGAATAGGCACTAATATCCTATTTTACAGATGAGAAAACCTCGTACACAGAGGTTACACAACTTACTCAGGTCATATGGCAAGTTAAGTAAAAAAGTGGCCCTGGTACTTACACACAGCCTAATGCTATCACACACAATCCCACCTGCATTCTTTCCTATACAACCTCTCTAATGCCTGAAATACAACACGGCAACTCTATAGTCAGTGGACTGAATTTTTAATATTTCCTCTAAATAAGAAAAAAACTACTTAAAATAATTAAGAAAGTATTTTTTGTGCTATATTCTTTTTCTGAAATTCAATCTCACTAATGTGAATTAGAAGGCCCTCCACTTTCCTAGAACTGAGAGGCAAGTGATGAATAACTTTCTAATCAAACAAAAAGCATTATAAGATACTGGAATGTTCCATGAGAATACCCACCAAAGGAAACTTGAGAAACAATAACTATTAATTACAGAATTAAAGAAACAAAAACTCTACTTACAAAGTTAAGCCTTTCAATTTCATTGGCTTTCAGTAAGAGTATCAGTTACATCTAAAATCAAATAGGAGGTAACCTAAAACTACTCACTCTTAGGTCAGGCACACACGTGTGTATGCAACACTAAGTATAAAGCAGAAAACAGGAGCAAACCATCATGGAAGTCAAAGTCCAACATAAATATGCATGATATTTTGACATATATTTATTTTAATGGCTCTGATTAATGCTATCTAGCCTGAACATTCATAATACATGAATGTGATCACAAAACGCAAAGCAAATTTCTTAGTGTAGCAGAGTAGATATTCACAGAGACAAAAAGACAACTAGTAATCTCACACAGGGCCACTTGAAAGAATAAAATAACAAGGTATCTTCTTTTTGTATTATGATAGTAAGATTTTTAATGTTATTGCCTAGAGCAAGGCTTTGATTCATGTAAAAACCAAAAAATAAAATCCCACATTGTACAATTTCAATGTTTTTATTTCATAAAATAAAACAAGTCTAGGATCCTATGAAACAAAAATGGATAGTAGCTAACCTAGGCTCAAGATATCTTGATTAATCTAAGCTTTCCAGGATAGTCAAGGAAAATAACAGCTCATTCTTAGGACTATGGTATCTACAACAGAAGCAGCAATGAAGTGTAATACAGATGAAAAAATTTTTTTAAAAAGATCTCTTTCTATCCCAAGCAACTATCTTAATAGAAAAGCAGAGTTTGAAAACAATGAAGTTCAACCAAAGTGTAATTTCACTAATTTTGCCTCAAAACTTTTGAAAGACTGCCAAAAAAGACCTAAGCAAAAGGGGCGGGGGGGGGGGGGAAATAAAAAAAAAAAAAAAAAAAAAAAAAAAAAAAACCCACCCCAGAGTCACCAAAAGTAGGAGTGCTAGAGGGGAAAACTGAAATAGAAAACTTCAAAGAGCTTCTGTAATCGAAGATGCCTCAGCCTTGACTGCCTCATCTCAGAGATTAAAGAAGATTCTTAAAGCTGTTCCATGGACAAAGAGATCAAACATTTACAAATGTTTATAATTTTACAAGTCCTAAATTCAAAGGTGGGCTCAAAGAAACAAGAGTAACATAGGCAGCTAGAAGGAAAGATGAATTTTCTTGGGTGACAGGGGGATGTAGAAGGAAGCTTTGAAGAATATACTCTCAGTTGTAGAAAAGAGGATTTTTGAAAAGCCCGTTCATCACCCAGAATCCCTAAATGAACCACAAAATGCTATGAAAGGGGAACTAAGGCACAGTTTCTGTGTATTACTGGATTTTTACAAGCATTAAATTCATTAAGAATTCTCACAGTATCTGCTCTGCAGCAGTCCAAGATTATCATATGAACCTAGTTAGTCAGTGCTTTTTTTTGAAATGAAAATCTCAATGCATGAGATTTGTAATTTTTGGAGGTTTATAGACAATTCATGAATTGTATTGTCTCAGTTAGCTTCCTATAGAACTCCCATCCCAAATGAGAAAAAGAGGAGGGACGTGGGGAAACAAAAATTTGATCCCTATCAACAGCAGCTTGGAGCACACCAACAGCTAGAAGGACGAGTCATACAGGTGCTGACGGAATCAAACAGACATGTCACTTAATATATTTTTTACATGCAATCTTTTGATTGTTAAGTAATGAAATACACCATTTAAAATGCAAACAGAAATAAAGCTGAACTTGAACTTGATTTCCAATCAGAGGATACTACAATATTATCATATACACTGAGTTCTCTGAAGGAAGGAAGAGTCTTATTAATCTTATGCATCGTTGGATCACGGTGGCCCAGGGTAGTGCCCACGACTAAGACAGAACTCATATACTCATTTTTGTTGCCTACATGTCACAATTATTTAAAACAAAGGGAAAGTAAAACATAAATTATATCCTAATTGCAATTTCTCGATTAAAATTAAATTTCTATTTTAAGGCCTAATTCAAACTTCATTATCACTATGAAGTTTTTGCAAGTCCTGAGGCTAAAATCATTCCTATTTCCTGTATAACATAAGAAATCTTCATTCATATGTCAAGTACATCATCTTGACTCCAATTACTATTCATTCACTGAATATTTATTGAGTGCCCACTGTAGCCTGGCAACAGTTCTAAGCTCTGGGTGATACAACAGTATCACCACATGAGGCTCCTGCTCTCAGAGAACTTACATTCTCCCAGGAAGAGACCGATCATGAACAATTTAAGACAATCAGGCAGTGATCAGTGCTCAAAGGAAAGAAAGGTCAGAGACAGAGAAGGGCCCTGACAAGATAACATTTAAGCAAAAACCTGAAGTTGAGGGAAGGCAACAAGTGAATGCCAAGAAGAACATTCCAGGCAGAGAGAAAAGCAACTGTGAGCACAGGCTTGATTTGTTCAAAGAACTACAAGAAAATGAGGGTGACAGAGGTATCCGATAAAGTCAGAGAAGAGAGAGGGGCTCAGCTTAGCCAACCCTTACAAGTCATGATAAAAACTCTGGCTTTCATTAATGAGGCTATTTATATATAAATTAAATAAAATTTAAAATTCAGTCCCTCAGTTGCACTAACCAGATTTCAAGTGCTCAACAGGCACTTACAGTCCATGGCTGTCATATTAGACAATGTAAAACAGAGTATTTCCATCATTGCAAAAAGTTCTACTGGATAGCATCACGAAATTTGAGGAGAATGAGATCATCTGACTTAGGATAGGTACTCAAAGCATCTCCGACTGTTATGTGGAAAACAGATTGTGGTGAGGAGAAGCAGAGATAAATCAGGCAACTACTATAATTTAGGCAAGAAGATGGTGCTGGTTTAGACCAAGGTGGTGGCCTAAGTTGAAATGACAAAAAATGGTAGTATTCTGGATATATTTTAAAGGTAGAGCCAGGGAGATGGCCTTCAGACAGAAGTCCGCCACCTTTCTAGAATACTGGCATTTTGAATTCTCGGAAACCTACTTCTCTTCCCATCAACCTTGCCAAACATTCATTTCTCTCTGAAACTTCCCCAGATTTCCCCCTCCCGGTCTTAGCCATCTATAAATGCTTAAGCTGGTGGGAAGACAATGGTTGTTAAGATCTGGAAACCTTGGGTTAGCACATCTGGGATTTGTCAAAGTGTAGAGCGCACCGGCAATCCCTTGTCTCCACTGCTGGAGCCTCTCTTAGGCTGATCGCCGGTAACGGTTCTGGGCTTTCACGCCACTGGGTTATGCACCAATCTGTACCACTCTGAGGCCAATCTGTGGTACCGGATTGGTTGGAGACCAGGTTTTGACCCCCAGCTCCTCATGTCAAGATTTGGTTCTCAGAGTACTCACCTGGCTCTGGCTCTGGGTTGCTGTGACTTCTCTATCTTGTTTCTTTCACACCTGCCTGTCTCCTTCCCATTTTTCTACTTGTGTCTTAAACACCAATCTGATGAAGGGCTCTGTATCTATACAACCTGAAAGCCCTCTTGGGTCGTATACTTGCTAATTGGTACTGTCTGGACCATGTATATTAGATTGTGAGGAGAAATGGCCCCTTAACAAGTCTTTGAACTATTACACTACCTAGAAGTTAGAACTGTTTTGTCAAAGGTCAGGAAAATGAGATGAAATTTCTTATGTGCAAGCCTTTATGATGGACCCTAAAAAGAAGGAAACTACACTGATGGTTCAGAGACAAGGGGAATCCACCCATCTCCTGGTCCACTTGTAATGGGACACCAACTCAATTTTCAGAAACTTGGCAAAATTAAGTCTTTTAAGGATTTTTTTAACTCTCAGTAACTTTCAAGATCTTGCAAATAACTTGAAATGTAATCTCTTAAGCCAAACCTCAACCCTTTCTTTTTTCCAGCCTCCTTGAAATTGTTGGGAGCAACTGTCCTTTATTCCATCACTTCTTACAAGTCTATAAAATCTTTTGGCAATGCAGGAAATGGGGAAATGGCCTTTGGTCAGGGCTCCACCATCCTACCAGAATGCTGGCATTTTGAATAAACCTATAATATTTTTTCTCCACCCCAAAAATAAAGTACAATAAAAAATAAAGGGAGAGCTAGGATTTGTGGATAAAATCAATGTGAGATGTAAAAGCAAGAGTAGTTATCCTTGATTCTAAAATTTTTGGTCCAAGCAAGTGAAAAACATGCAGATTCCTTTTAAAGAGATAGGAAGGCTATGGAGGAAATTTGTGGGGGCAACTAGGAGTGTTAGACACGTTAAATAGATATACTACTTAAAGATCAAAATTCAGATGATGTATAGGCAGACAGGCCAGGGTTCAAAGAAGAGATTACATTTGGAAATATATATTTGTGAAGTATCAATATAGAGACAGTAGTTAAAACTTGTGAAGCTCTATAAAATTCCAAATGCATGAGTACAGGTAGTAAAGGAAAACAGAGAAGTAAAGTGCCTTAGGGGCACTCCAACATTTAAATATAATAATGAGCATGATCCAGGAAAGCTGATTGAAGAAAACAGCCAGTGAAATGGGAAAAGAACTAATAAACCAAGAGACACTTGTGTCTAGGTAGTAGTCCGGTGAAAGTATTTCAAGAAGGAAAAGAGTGGTCAGCTATGTCCTATACCGACAGGTAAAGAAAGACCACGAGGACTCCGAAGTGATGGCTGTATTCAGCCATCCCGAGATCACTGGTGAATTTGACAAGAGCACTTTCAGTAGAGGTGCCTGCTGGGAGTAAACTGGAGACAGAGGGGGAAGCAGCAAACATAAACAGCTACTTAGAAGGAGTTCTACTACAAAAAGAAGAAATGCTACACCTGGAAAAGAATATGGTATCAAGGAAGGAGATTATTTTAAGATAGGAAGTATCATGGCATATTTGATGATAGGAATGATCCAGTAGAGGAAAAACAATAAAACCGAGAAAGGAGAAAACTGCAGGAGCAATGTCCTCAGCAGGTGAGAGGGGATGAGTATACAAGTGATAGAAGCTGGTTCAGATGGGAGCACAGGCCATGGGAGTGCAATGGAGGGATCACAGAGCGTGTATATGAAGCAAACTCAGGCAGTCAGGTAGATTCGACATTGGAGGTGTGTACATACTCTCTTCTGATGGTTCTAAATTACTATATGCTTCACTAGATTGACAGCTTTTCAGAGGAATGCACTATGTTCTAGTCATCTTTTATTTCCAGTACCAGCTAGCTGGCACACATTAAATTATTCAAGAGTTCTATTGAACAAATGCATTCTTATAACTACCCAACCACCCAGGGACCTCAGCTTCAGCCTTAACTTATGCAAAACTTACCAGTCAATTCTGTACTGTGAACACTCAACATTTCACAGGAGAAAGGGGGGTACAGCTATCACCAACCACATGTAATCCCCATTCCCTCCCCACACGGTGCTGCTGCACTCAGATCAGAGTGGGTGTGTTGTGTTCAGCCTCCTTGCATAGAAAGTACTTTCTTCCAGTTGGATTAAAATTCCCAAATGGCAACTACCTACTCTTACTTTGACTGACCATCTAGGACACTGGTCTGTTTACACAGAACAGACCAACTGGTTCTACCCTTACTCAGAATACAAATTGAGTCCCTTTACCTTTAAGCATACATTAAAGTGCCTTCTCCACTGTAAGCAAACCCCACCTCCTGTGTAGTATTTCCCTCCTACTTTCCCAGACTCACAGACACTGCAGACCCCTAGTTACAAAAAGCCTTTAGAAACTGTACAGATTCTTAAAATAAGAATGAGATTGGAAATTAAATATATAAAATGTAATTCAATTTCCTGAGCCCCTAAGAGTAAGGATATTGAAAACAAATCAAATGTGAAATATGAGCAGTAACATTAGAGGAAAAACAGGGAGGGAACCAGCAGAACACCACCACCATTACTGCTGTTCATTAAAGAGGCAAAGTCATATCTTCTGATCTGGAATACATCTGGGCTGTTTCCTGTATTTATTTTCCTAGCTTAAAGTAGTATTTTTAATCAAATAAATTTAGGCTTATTAAATCTGTGAGAACTTGACAAGGATAAAAAATTCTTAGTCTCTCAAAAATTTTGTGAGTAGCTACAATTGGTGATAGGAATCCTCTGAAATAAGCATGCTGAAACTCATTGGAGGGCAGAGCTTTTATGAACAAAGGGGTCTGATTAGATAAAATAATGCAATACATCTATTATATCTATTATAACAGTACCATTCACACCACTATAGCAAGATTCTTAGCATTTCCATTATAAAAACCTGTTTTTCAACTCTGCCACCTGCCATCCATTAAAAATAAAAATTGTTCTCCCAGAGTATTCAAGTCAAGTGTTGATCCTGGAAACATTCTACCACCACTCCCACTAAATGTTTTGTTCTTTAGATTATCATGCAAATATTTTAAGAGCATATTTTGTCTTTCCACATGCAGAGGTCTAATTTCAAATATTAAAGTTTTATTCTGCTAGCAAAAAGCACAGGAAGATTTATTCGAGAAATCAGTATGTACTGGAGGTCAATTTGGGAGAATGTTAACCATCAGAATGTTACTCTCACACCCAAAGAAGAGTTAGAGATACTTATCATACTGAATACATCAAATGGCGATAAATGTTGTTCATTTAACTAAAGGGTGGGTGGGGGAATCTAAGAAGGTAATTTGAAACAGAGAAATTTGGAAATGAAGCAACAGGTTTTTAAAAAAACTAAATTCATGGCAGGAAAAAACAGTATGCAATGGTGACAACACAGCAAGAAAACAGTAGGCTAAAATACAAGCTATCCACTCTCTCCATGAGGTGTTAGCTAGCTGTCAACAAATGCCCAAATATAAGGCACAGTTTATTTTCCCCCACAAAACAGTCCCTCAGAAAAGAGGGAATTGTTTTATATTTCTAAGAAAGTCTTTCTTATTACCAGGAGTTCTTACTCTCTCCATTCCCTCACTTTGAATAACAGAGCATCACCAGCAGAAGACATTCCCCTGAGCAACAGGCATCTCCAGAAGCCCAGAGAAGTCACCTGAGTCAGTCAGTTGAAATCAGCAAAAAAGGCTCCAATGAGATTTAATCCCGATATAACTCCCAGGGATATAACCTCACATTGCAAGTACTGGGTTTCACTGTAAACAAGCCTTTCAAAGATTAATTTTTAAAAGCATTATAATAAGTGGTTATCAATATATGAGTATATGCTTCTACAGGAGGAAAGACCAAACCAACTGTCCTTTAATTATAAAAGCAGGCACCTAAGAGAAAATTTCCAGGGACCAACCGCATCAGACATTCAAAATATGTTGGATTCCAAACAAGTCAAATAGAAGTGAAGTCTAGAAAACTGTCGGCCAACTGAAAAAGTGACTCTAGAGAAAGAAAAAACACTTTATGTTGAAGATGCCCCTGAAGAGTTTAAATAAAATTGCTTCATGAAAAGCCGGGGAGAAATGTAATAATTTTAAAACAATTTCATATAGCATAATTTTAAATGGCTATGTACAACTTAACTAAACATCAGACTATTTGACAATTTCATCTTCATTCCTAAAATTTATATAGTCCAATTTATCAAAACACTTTTTTTCTCTAGCTTACTTTATTATCAGAATACAGTATATAATACACCTAACACACAAAACGTGATAATCGATAGTTTATGTTATCATTAAGGCTTCTGGTTTATCAAAACACTTCATTTTATCTTCTTATTGGGGAAGCAGAGACACCACCGTATGCTGGGATCATCCATATTTTCTACTTGAAATAACTAAAAAAATAAAGACAAGAACCATATCTTTTCGTTGTTTAAAGTATTTCCCTCAGCACAAAGCAATATTATCTCAGGTAGATGCTGAATAGTCAAGCAACATGTTAAAATTCATATATATGAACATGTTTTTGTAAAAAGTCTTATTAAAAACACAATCAGAGTATTTTATGGTTTAGATACATGAAGAAAATACTTCCTCCCCAGAAAGCAATTTTCTATATGTCTAATTTTCAAAATACATTTATCTTTGTATCTGTATGTATGTATTTTAAAAGGGTGGAAGTGGCTGAACTTTCCAAACCTAGGGTCCTCAAGAAAGCTTTGCTGTATTTTTCCAGAAAGATTTAGCATTCATTTTTAAAATCATGCTTAATCCTCAACATGAAGCTAATATATATACAGTGCTCAGAAAAATGCCTAGCACACAGTAAAAGCTAAGTACGTTTTAAATATTACCATGAATTTCCAGACCAAAAACTAGGGTGTTAAAGGTTGTGACATTATTGACAGACTTGTATTTTATTGCAAAAGGTAAAAACTACAATTTCAAGATATTTATTGTAAATCACAGATAAGTAAAATAGTACCCAAACTGGAGACTGTACTTTAATGATTACTATAGGCACGTGTGTTGGCTGTAAATCTCCCACTGCTCAATTCTGAAGGCTGCTAAAGCAGCCGTCTTTACTGACTCTGTCTCACTACACGCATCTCTTTAATACCTACATTTCATGAGGAGCAGCAGTAAAGATGAAGGTTAATGAAACTTGTGATAAACTAAGAGTTTAATATAGTATATAAAATTTTTCTTCAAATACTTACCTAGACTCTAACAAAAGACATTACATTGGGTTTGCCCAAAACATTAGCTTCACACACCTTTCAGATGGATGCTCTATAAGAATGAAGGACTGAGCATCATTTCTGTGTCCCCTACAGCACACAGCTCAGTGTATTTCATGGAGTAAGTATACACAGAGCAGGCCTTATGCAAATGACTCATCATGAAATTCGAAGAACTGTAAGGCTTCTTGCCAAACCAAATTCAGGAAGCATATCTTAGAAGTTGGTGTATGGGGAAAAATATTCCTTTAGAAAAGAATTGTACATTTAAAGCAACCTTCACCAAAGAGGGGGTATGTGGTATGTTTGTTAAAATATAAATGTGTAATTTTTTTCAAATTACAGTACGGTACAATAAAATGGAAGTTTAACTTCAAAAAATGTAAACTGTAATAATCCCATTCAAAGTTTTCACAACATCCAATGTTCCAAGTTAGTAAGAAGCAAGATGATGTGATGCATCAAGAACTGATGGAGGATCTGAAGGCCAAGGTGCAAAACATCTGGGCTTCTCCTGGGAAAATTAATAATGTATCTTAGGATGAAAAAGTAGAGGTAGAAAAACTGTCAATGGAAAGCTGATCTAACCATGAGGTGAGGGGAGACACAGGATTAATAGCCCAGTGATAAAAAGATAAAATACAATCCAGAATGCTTTAATCCACAGCTAAGAAACAGGACGACCATAAATAGCCTATATGATCCCCTGGAGAGAGGTGTTAGATAATAAAAACGAAGGAACTTCATCTTAGAGATTGAACAGAAGTAAAAAGGATGAAGGAGCAGAAGTAACCCTGCCTAGGTATGAAGGCCTGAGTCCAGGGAAGAAACCTGGAGGCCACGTGGGCAAGGAGTGGAAATAGCACCCCCTTGAATGGTAAATGAATGCATTCTGAGAACTCCCCCAATCCATGAATGACAAAAGTAAAATAGAAATGTGGAAGCTCTGCTAGGTTCACACACTAACCAAATGACTAGAATCTCTACTCCACCTCTGACACCCACTTACGTCATTTTTAGTTAATTCTCATAACCCCACAACTCTATGAAACTGATATTACTCTCATAACAAACAACTAAATGTCGAAAATAACTGAAAACCCAAATGCTAAATTCCCAACATCAAGGACCTAGTGCAGGTGTGTCTAATCTTTCTGAGTATGAGGACCCCACATGGTGATATACTTTCAATTGCCAACAACTAAGAAAATGCACATACACATTCAGAGACCTCCTCTGCAATAAACCTGGTGAGTCTTTCACCCCAGGTCTACAACTAGTTGAGAAGCATCAATCCACTATACACAGGCTTGAAGA
Organism: Lyroderma lyra; assembly: GCA_004026885.1. Taxonomy (NCBI): domain Eukaryota; kingdom Metazoa; phylum Chordata; class Mammalia; order Chiroptera; family Megadermatidae; genus Lyroderma; species Lyroderma lyra. The sequence goes on from PVJL010002311.1 coordinate 69,676, forward strand.
CAACACTGGTTGCATGATTAGTTTTGCTGAAACAGTACTCACTCTATTACTGCCACAGATTTCAAATAGTAAATAGTTCCTTCCTGAATACACACTTTCTTATCAAAAGAATTTTTTAAAAACCATTGGTCTGTGTGCTGTTTTCCTCCACTACCATGATGTTTTGATTACTGTCTCTTTGCAATATAAATTGAAGTCAGAGAGTGTGATGCCTCCAGCCTTGTTCTTTTTTCACAGGATAGCTTTAACAATTTGGTGTATTTTGTGATTCTATACAAATCTGTTGATTTTTTTATCTAATTCTTTAAAAACTGTTGTTGAGATTTTGATGGGAATTGCATTAAATCTCTTTTGTTGCTTTGGGTAATATGGCCATTTTAGCTATGTTGATTCTTCCAATCCATAAACATAGAATATCTTCCCATTTCTTTGTGTCTTCATCAATTTCTTTTAAGTGTCTTAAAGTTTTCAGTGTATAAGTCCTTCACATCCTTTGTTAAGTTTATTCCTAGCTATTTGTTGCAATTGCAAAAGGTTTTTTTAAATCTCTTTTTCTTATGTTTCATTGATAGTACATAAAAATGCAATGGATTTTTGTACATTGATCTTGTATCCTGCAACTTTACTGTATTTGTTTATTGTTCCTAATAGTTTTTTGGTGGAATTTTCAGGGTTTTCTGAAACCAGCCTACCTGGGTATGAAACCCAGCTTCGCCCTTACTACCTACGTGACTTTGGTCCAGTCTTTCTCCCACTCAGTGCCTCGGCACCTTCATGTGCAAAAATAGATTAAAAAGAAAAAAAATGACATTTTGCAGATCTGTAACAATGTGTGTAGGTAGAGCAGGTCAGACAGTGTCTGGCACATAGTAGGTCAGTATTCAAGTGCAAACGAAACAAAATCTACACATAAAAACTCAATAGTTTATCTTTTCAACGATAGAGGATAGGATCCAGTGATCTCTTAAGATTCCTTCCAGCTCCTAAAAGCTTTGGCTTATGGAAGACAAAACTATACAGAAGAATTCTGGTTAAAGCTTTCACACTACTGGGAGGGTGTTGCTTAAAAAAATCTGTAATAATATGCAACCAAAAAATGTCGGAGGAATTGGGGTCATGCCAAGAAGTAAGAGATCAAGGCAGAAAACATCTTTTCACATACCGCCAGCTACATGAAACCATTTGCTGTTGTTCCTTGGGGATTTCCCTAGCCTTCAGTGAGGGGTTTACCTAATAACGTTTTTTTGTTGTTTGTTTGTTTGTTTTTAAAAGAAGAAAGAAAGAAAGAAAAGAAAGAAATAAGGGAACATTTTTAGACTTTAATCAAAAAAAGTATTGTATAGTAAGTATTTCCTTTGTGAGTTCATATTTGCAGAAATAAATCCAGTGCAGAAAATGCTATTTCATAAAGTATATAAGCAGAGAAGGAGTACTAGTCATAAATAAAATCTCACAACTAGGAGAGGAAAAAAAAAAAAACCTCAAAGTTGGACTGATGTAATTCTGAACAGAAAGATGGGCATTGTGTTATTACAGCATCTTTGAAAGGCTTAGCGCAAAAACTTTTCATATATATGTATGAAATATGTATGTATTTCTTTGTAGCCAGTGTAAGGGGAATCTTTTTTTATTAAATTTATAAGGATGATAATGGTTAATAAAATTAAAATTGGTTTTATGTGTACAATTCTACAACACATTATCTGTGTACTGCATTGTGTTCACCACCCAAAGTCAAATCTCCCTCTGTCACCATATAAGTAAGGGGACCTAAACTGAGTCACTGTGCTGCTTTCTTTCCTACCCAATGCCTCTTTTCCATTGCCCTTTTATACTTTCCCTCTTGGTTCAGATTTTAGCTTATCAAAACCAATAATAAACATTGCTTAGTCTTGAGGAAAACAAGCAAAATTTTAGAACACAAAATAGTTTGCTTTTAGCACTTATCAAGGCCTTCATCGAATGTCAAGACTTTCACCAAATATGTCTGCCACAGAGAAGTAAACAGATCATCGCAGAATGCAGTAAGATGATGCACAAAAAGCCCTTAGCATTGCAGCTAGCCATCCATAAACATGGGTTGTCATTAATTCTATTAACGAAACACCTAAAAAAGCATTACTCAATCTCTCACCTGTAACGTAAAAATAAATTTATATTTCGTTGCTAGCATACACAGTTTTGTTAGAGAAAAATGGAATTTATATATGCAACAACCTGAATGAATCTCAAAAACATTTTTCTGAATGAAAGAAACCAGACATAAAGGGAAACATACTATATGATCCTGTTCATATAACCCTTAGGAAAAAACAGGAACAGAGTAAGAGAGTGGCTGCTGCAGAGGCGGGGGAGGAGGCAGGGAGGGCTTCCTGGAAAAAAGGTACAACCACCTTTTGGCGAAGGATGGAAATATTCTCTATCCTCTTTAGGTGGTGGTTCCTGAGTGCATAAAATGCGAAAAAATTCAATGCACTACACACTTAAGACCTGCACATTTTGTTGGAAATAAATGGCACCTGAGTTTTTAAATTTTTTAAGATGCAAATGCATCTGTATATACTCTTTGTAATTTAGAGTAGGAATGTTATACATAGGTGATTTAGGAGATGAAAGATAAGAATAATTACCTGAGAAATATGGGCTCAAAGACTTAATGAGTCACAGTCCTAAGGAGGACAAATATATGTATTTATTCTTTTTATGAAAACTACACCTAAGAACAAAACCTTTTCCCTAGGTATCCTATTTACATCCATCTCACCCATCTCCTATTGTCTCTCTTAGTTCTGACCAGGGGCTAATTCTTTCACTCACCACAGAGTTCGTAGTCTGTGCCTACACCATGACACTAATAGAGTTAACAAAAAGAAAGACTATGAATACTCAATCAAAACAGCAATGTTTGTATTAAACAGACCAGCAGCTGTGTGAGCAGAGACTTGTAAATGCATCTGTTCTACAGGATTTTATGTTTAATTCAATTTGTTCAAATCAGAGCAGCAAGGCTCTAGAACTAGGGACTAGACAAGGCAATAGTTTTGTTCAACATAATCCTACATTAAAATGGTGTTTGTTAGAAAAGAACTGACCCCATTCACTCATTCATGCAACAAGCACTTACTGCGCACCTATTCCATCCCAGCCATTGTGTTAGGTGCTGGGAACACAAAGATGCAGCACAGCGTGGTAGAGGTGACAGACATCTGAACAGATGGTTGTAACACACTGGCAGATTCAATATACACACAGACCTGGAGTAGCACTATGAAAGCACAGAGGACAGGGAGATTTCCTTTGAAGGCTGTAATCCCCACTCCATACAGAAGGGAGCTTCAGCTGCATCCGTAATGTTTTATTTTTAAATCTAGGTAGGCAGTATGCAGCTGTTCCTTATTTTATTATTTTAGCCCTTTTCTCTGTCAAGTATTTCATAATAAAAAAAAATTAATGCAGTCCACCAAGAAGTGCCTGTAGACTGAAAGCCTTCACCACCACCAGCTCCCTCTCCCAGAGCTTATAGAGATGCCAGGGTTAGCTCGTTAGAAATGAAGGTAATGAGGAAAAGAGATAGGCTTAGGGGTTCTCTTGTGATGACTACACATGAGGCCCGGACGGGCACAAGGGGATGGGCCCAAGACACCAAATATACTGTAAAATTAAAAGGATACAAAACAGGTACACAGAACATATTCCAATTTCATTTTATTAATATACATACACAGAAAAAGCTTAGAATATACAGGGGCTGTCTGGAAAATATCCAACCATACAATATTTTCTAAAAAGGCATTTATGGCTGGATTTTTTCCCAACGGCCCTCATATGTACCACTGTCATAGAAAAAAAAAGTTTATCATAACTAACTCCATTCATTCTGATCACTGTTCCCTCAAATTCATTGAACACTTGCTCCAAGCCACCTATGAACAGTGAAAAGAAAGCTCCTGCCTCCAAAGTGCCTGCTGTCAATTGGGAGGAGTCAGGCAGGTGAGCCGACTTCCGGAGTACAATGAAGACAATTAAGGACTAGCAAAGATGCACCGCAAGGTATGCGACAGGGAACGTGGGAAACAGTTACCGTCTGCACAGGCCACACCACTAAATAAACCTTTGAAATTTTGCAAAATTCGTATGGGAAAGAATCAAATACATTTTGAAAATACTTTTTAATTATTTATTTTTTTCAGTTACAGTTGATATTCAATGTTATTTTATATTAGTTTCAAATGTACAGCCTAGTGTTTAAGTGTTTAGACATTTACATAATTTATGCAGTGATCCCCCTGATTAGTCTAGTACCCACCTGGCACTATACATAGTTGTTGCAAAAAATATTTTCTAATTATTAAAAATTAATTCTAATGTACTCCATAATACATGACATCAAAGGATATGAAATTTTCAGTAATGATGAAAGACTGATTATTCTCCCATTCCATAAACAAGCAATCACATCATCTCAGTAGCACCTCACAACAGGAAAAAATTTTTTAAAAAGACAAAATTCTGGAACTCATTTAAAAGTTCAACGTACCGCTATCATGGTGAAACAATACCACCTTAAGTCAAAACAACTGATGAGAATGTGCTACAGCGTTTCAGCAAAGGCAGCCTTCTCATGACTGGAGTAATTGGTAATATGTTTACATGTTTAACTCAGTTACTTACTATTCTTTTACTGTTTTCATACATATTAAATGATCAATCTTCAATATTTTTGAAATTTTCATTTTTCCATCCTAAAAAAATTGTTTAATTCAATATAAAATAAATTACACACACACACACACACACACACACACACACAGCTAAGTGAATTTAAGGTATTTTTGAGATTAATATTTTAATTGACTTTCCTCTCCCTCCTCCAAGCCTACTGCAATCCAATATGCTAGAAGGACAATGACACAGCTTATACACCTCCTTCTTCTTGCCCTTGAAATTGTAAAGGTAAGGGGCAAGACAGGTTTGTGATGTTTTGATAGAGTGTGTTGCCATGGAAATGACTGGCTTGTTCCTTATGGAGCACCATGACCTCATTATAAATGAAAAAGGAAAAGGATGATTTCTGAGGATTCAACTCACAGAAAAATTAATACTAGGGGAAAAAAATCCAAAAACTAAACAGACAATCTGGAAAATATTGCAATGTCAAGTGCTATACTAAAATATTTTCAAAGAGCTTTTAAAAGCCTGACCTCCAAAAGAGGAACCATGTAATCAAAAAGGAAGATATAATATTAACGTGAAGATAAACCATTCCGATAACATGAACCTGTGGTTTCTAAATAAATATTCTATAAGCCTCAATCTTGATAGACATGAGCAAAATCCTAGGACTTTTTGTGGCTACCTCATAAAATTAAATCCACATATTTTTCCCTTCCTAAAAGCAGCCTGCTTTTTTCTCCTTTTCTCTCTCTCTCTTTTTTTTTTTTTTTTTTTTTTTTTTTTTTTTTTTTTTTTTTTTTTTTTTTTTTTTTTTTTTTGTTCTCCTGTTTATACAGCTTATCCCTTATCACACTGACAAGACTGGGAACCACAGCAGATGGTCCCCCCAGACATAATTCTAACAGGTTTTTTGTGCAAACAAAAGATAAAGAAGGCTACAGCTATGATTTACTGATATCTAAAGTTGAAAACTGACAAAACACAAACTGCTTTCTTCTTACTGTTTGAACTGTTTATCCTTTAAACTACCAAGATAGATATGGCCAAAATTAAATATGATTTCAGAACTACAAAACCAAATACCCATTTTTAACTGCCACTAAGTTTTGTCTTTGAGTTACCAAAATATGCTAAATCACATTTTTAAAAAACATTACCCATCGTTCTTTTTGTACCAGCAAAAGAGGGAACTATTGTAAATTTCTCTCATAAAACCTTCTTAGTTGCTACTTTGTGAAGTAAAGTACTCATCTGGATTTTTCTTAAGCAAGGAAAATGCATTTGAATTGAAAATTCCAAAATATTTTCCCCAAGAAGAACTAATTAAAGAATGAATTAACTGAACCAAATCCGGAAACTTGGTTGCACAGCTAAAGTGTACTCTATTTCAAAATAATCTATCAGTTGAATATAACACAAAACCAAATGGGATGTGTCCCCAAAATTACTCATCCTTCAAAGTTAAAGAGTGTTTTCACACCATAAAACAGAAGCTCGTTTGTGACAATCTAATTGTAAAGAGCACTAGTTTTATGGTATACCTGAAAATCCAGCCGGAGCTCCAAAAGACAATATATAATGAAACTGACAAGCATCTGAAATAAACTATCCAGACATCAAGCAAAAATACACCAGACAGACCCACAGGGCTCTTTTTAATGTAGGTCATGATTGTCAGACCACAGCAAAAACATGGTGACCCTTGATAAAAATTAACCTTGATTATATGTAATCATGCACACATTTTGCTCTCAGTAACCAGCCCCCTTAAAGTCCATAAAGCTGCAAGAAATAGATATCACAGTCTGCTATGAACTACTTTTCAGCAAAGAAAATGTCTGCCCATCACATTAATATTTGTATCAATGGAGGTATAGGAGTAGCTTCCATCAAAATAGCCCAAGACCTCTGAGGACTTCATAGTACTGCTCACTTTCTGAGAGGTTTTACTATTTCAACAAAATACACTTACTCTATAGTGTATCTGTACAGATGTCTAAGACACTATAAAAATGCACAAGTGCACACATCCACCCAAACTCTTTAATCTTTCTAGAGTCTTATCATGACTGCTTTTCATGGAAAAATTATACAAGAAAGCAAATTAAAATCAGGTCAGAAATAATAGGCCCAATCACATAATCTCTTATATATTCTCTTTTTGCAGAAATCACTCACATAGTCTCTGACTGGGGGAGAGGTAGTATTAAAATGCTGATTTTCCAATTAATCCAGGCTAATATATCCTTTCATGAAAACTTACATGAGGACAAAAATTCCCCATACAGCAGAACAAAAATGAGTATGTTCAAATGACAGAGGCAATTCATCCACAACTAGTTAATTCAAGTAGTGATAGCATACTAATCAAGCCAGCACCGTAAATTTGAACCAGAATGAGCCAGCTAGTTACACTGCCTTCCACAGGCACAAAACAGATGTTTAATTTTGCCAGCCAGCCATCACACACGAGAACTGAAAAGAGGACTAAGTGAGAAACTATGCTTGAATCAGTGCAAATCCATTACTACTGGAAGAGCCGTGGGTCAAAAGGTTCACCTTTGTAGGGCATACATCATTCAATGGAAACAATAGCTGTTCTCCATACAGCATTTCCAAATCCAAGCTAAATCCACTGTATCATGGGTACAGCACGTATTTTTTTCTGATGTTAGGATATCCAAGATTCAAAAGACTATAAATGTATTAATTTAACAGATGTTATTTGATGGTCTATATTCTAAAGCAAATATCATATTTATTTCTGAACAGAAAACAAATTCTGTCAAGTCATACAAAAATTTAATTTTGATTTTTATAACAAAAGTATAGCATTTATTATAAATCTAAGACAAAAATATAAAGCATCATGCCGATATAAGAAATATAATTTAAAAATAAATGCAGCACATTTTCTTTAAATACATATTAAGTTCACTTCCATCTGCTATCTTTTTGGAGACTAAAAACCTCCCTAAAGACTAAATATGCTTGCTAATAAATGTAACTTGAGATTTTTCTTTGAAATTAAACTGTTAAAGTGTTATGAAAACTGTCTTGTTTACATGTGGCATCAATCACATACTATTCTCATTATGGTCACTATACATATATTCTTAATACATAAATAACAAACATTAACAAGGTAAAATTGTAACATTAAAATCCACAATGGATTTTTCAATCTGGAAAAGCAAATCTAACATACTTTTTAAAAAGGCAAACAGGAAATGTGCAACAATGAGTTGTGCAACGTGGTCCTTAAAATCCTGAACTTACTAAATGTCATCATATTAGTAGGAGACTCTGGCTACAAGCTAATTTAATACTTAAATGTTAATATAATTTCCCTATTACTACATCTGCCATGAATGTCTTTTTAACCAATAAAAGCCAGTGTAGAAAATGGTATGTAAGGAAGAAAAGAAAAATGCTCCAGCAATATTCTTGTTACGTAGACAGTCACAGATACACACTATTTCCAAGCCTAGTTTATTAAAAATTACTACTATACTTTCAAATATTTGTGATTATTTGAGCAGAAATAAAATAAGGAATTGTCTTAATAAAAAATCTAAAAATAATGTAACTGAAAGTAGGCTGCTATCTTGCCAGGCATGAATATACTCATATAAAAACAGTTTAATTTTATTTCAAACATGGAAAGATTAAATTCTAAAATAATTAATTTCTTTAGCTACCACAAGACAAGTGAATCACAAAAATACCACTGGATAAATCTTGTTACAAATACTGCAGTGTGGACCCACACATATAATAAATAAAGTATAAGAAAGCACTCAGCATTTCTATGTAAACTGCTTCTGAAGGATTATTATGGAATGCACATATTGGTTGAACCTAAAGTGTTCGAGTTTTAAACATTAATTTACTTTGACTATGTTCATGTCAAAATGAAAGATTGCTGTCTGGATCCAGACATGCCATATTAATATTGAACACAGGCATTCACTTCAGGTCAGTAGTCACTCCCAGTCTACTTCAGCAGGTGGTAAAAGTAATGTACTCATTAAAATGTATGTGTTACAAGGTTATCTCCCCCAAACAGCTCTCACATAGAGGTAGCCTTGCAACTTAAGCATTAGATATGCTAGAACCAACCTTTAATTGTCACAGGTCTGGAGAAAATTGAACTTACTCTCACTACCTGATAACCAATAAATTTAGGTGCTTTCATCAGTATCTCTGGAGAAGTCAAAGTTTTCAATTCTAAGGAGCTAACCTGGCTGCCTCCAACACAGTTAAATGCTCTTGAACCAACCCACACAGACTAGAATGTCCTTTTAGACCTAGAAGCCAAATGTGGGATTTTTCATTATGAATGCCTCACTGGATTACATAAGTAAAATTTTACTCCTTTCATTTTTATTAACTCTGTTCAAATTATTTTCCCCTTTTGCGAGATAATAAATTTCAATTCTCCAGACTAAAGGCATAATGCTCAAGATATTAGAGCTGACTCATACCAATGAGGTTCCCCCAAAAAAACCAATTACATCTGACCTGCAGCATGTACAACAGTATGAGTAACTATCCCCAAAAAGTTGAAATACCCCTTTTTAAGTTACTTTCCAATGTCAAGGATAAATCTTTTCCATTTATACCTGGTATAAACTTAAACAAGATCCTTCTCAGTCTTTCATTTCTCTCACTCCCAGGCCACCCAATAATTTCCACTAAGAGATAATTCACTTCATTTTAATAACATTTTTATTATAACTATATAAACCATGTTCTTTACAAGTTGTGTATTTTCTCCAAAAAATGCTGATTCACTTTGTAAATAAAAGCAGACAGGATCCCAAAATTTGTAATCAATCATTTCACATTGCTTCATTTCCTCATTATCCACCCAATTACTAGATAAGGGAAGGACCAGGAGAAGGACAAGTCAACAGAGATAGTGTTACAGGAGTCTTCTTATAAAGATGAGACCACGTCTGCTGTGTTCACTACCGAATACACAGCAAGCACCAAAGGCACATGATGAATATCTCATGAATAAATGAATTTACATAGAAAGAACCAGAGAACACTGGAGTTCAACTCGCTCATTTTATATACAAGTAAACTAAGGCTCAGGAAAATTATGGCTTGGCTAAGATCACAAGGCAAGGTGGTCAACCTCGCACAGAATCTAACTCAAAAGATGCTGCCTTAATATCAAGCTTTTTCTTATTCTTTCTCCCACCTATAGTTCTGATCCTTTAAGCTCAACACAATCCTCTCTCTAGAGATTTCCATGGGCTTCCCCCTTGTAGAAATATATCTGGAAAGTAGTTCCTCCCCAATCAGGGGGCAAATGTTTCTATAAATTCCCATAGCAGGAGAATACATTTGGGGGGAATTTTAAGATCTAATAGGAAGATAAGATAGGGAGACCAAAAGTAGGAAAAAGAACTCATCAAAGCACCTACCAATGTATTTTAAATTTACTACAATATACTGCAGTAAATAAAATAAAATGCTAAAAAAAGGACCATAAGTGACATCTTACTATTTCAGTTCATAATCACAGTTACTGCACTTTTAAGGTCCTCTAAAAAATTCAGGATTTCATTTCTACACTTTCATTCAAATGTGAGTAAATTTCTTTTGACTTGCAACAGATAAAAAGCTTTCTGAGAAGCTTTCACTACACCCAAATATTTACAAGTCCAGTCAATGCCTTTCTTACCATACCACACTCCCATTGCCTGGGTCCCACAGGTTCCAGGAACCCTCCATCACAGATCTCAGCTTCCTCCCACCTTTCAGATACAAGATGGTAAGTACCAGGGCCCAGAAGTATCTTTTCCAGGATAAAAGATTTAAAACTTCTACATATGACCTATCTATCAACCATTTTTTTCCTTTTTAATTTCCAACCCTCAACTTCCTCTTTTCTAAATTATCTGAACAAAGGGGTGACTTAACTATACTGAAGGGAAAAATTCTAATGATCCTGAAAGACTATGTAAAAGTCAATTTAATAATCTACTGGACTTCACTCTAAGTGAAATTGCACTGGGAATGGAAAAAAAAAATCTTCAAATCTGGTGGCTAGTTTCATAGTCAGATCAAGGATTTTTCCATCCTTCGTAACATCTTTATGGTTAAAACAGCACAGCACCAGAATTAAGCATTCTAGTGGCAGGCAGTCAATGCTAATTAGCATGACATGTTTAGACTTATCAGGTGGTCCATGACCTACACTAATAATGAAATCTAACTCCAAATGTTCTTGACCCAACTAAAAGCATTTCTTTGAATGTGGCAGAAAGAATGATGAGTCAGGAAGAAATACTCAACACTGGCCAGATGCCTTAAGGTATCACCAGTAAGAACAGGAAAATTAAAAGAACCAATTGAGAAAACTAAACAAAGAACAATGTGCCTATTTTATTCAGTCGCTTTAAGCATGAACTCTATACTTAAAGTGCCCATGAATCACAACATCTGTTAAGCACCAATAAGGCCATTTACTATGGGCAGGCTCATAAAAGGGTCTCAAAAATTTATAAAAGCCTACTTGAACTAGAAAAATGCTAAATTTAATTTTTTCAGGAGGTAAAAAAATCACCACTGTTTTAAACCAAATAGTTAAAAAAGGGCAACACAAATGAAAAACCAAATATAATCATTCAATAAATTTTACTTATTTCTCATGAATGACATTAATATTGATATAAATTCAACAAACACTGCCTATAATAGGCCAAATATGACAGTAGGTACTGTGATACAAGGAAAATGGGCTATCTCCATAGTCAAGTTCAGTCTAATAGGAGAGAGAGATAAGTAAACAAACAATTCCAATAGTCTAATAAGCGCTACAAGTAGAGATGATCTCTGTCATAGTGGGATGTTAAGGAAGAGCCTGACTTGAAGTGCGCTGGGGTGGAAACTGGGTAAGGAGGAGCAGACCTAGAAATGTTCAAGGATTTCACACCTGACATGTCTTAATATAGTGCTTTACCACTTTCAAAGTGAGACAGTGTGCCAACACATGACCTGTATACCTCACACCTCTGGAAGTCAAAATGGGTTATCTCACAGATGATATTTAAAAAGCTGAAAAAAGATAAATGAGGTCACTAATAATCCATACCATATTTCAAGCAAGACCTCAAACCTTCCAACTCCTAATCTTGTATTCCTTCTATGAAATCACTCCATTCTGCCTCACAGGTCTTCCCCCATAGAAGCCGTCTACTCATTATGTTACTTCAGTGTCCTATTTGCCTAATTTCCTAATTAACACTCACCAACAGAAAAAGATGTGCAAGAAAAAAGCACCTAAAACTAAAAGATATTTAAATAAATTAAAATGGATTAAACATATGTTTAAATCAAATTCCATTAACTTACCAGTTCATTGTAGAGACTCAAATTTAAAACATTTATATATAATGGTGAATTTTCTTTATTAATATTTAATAAGAGCTAACATTTATCAACTATTTATTAATTTTCACAACAACCCCGCAACCATTTCAGAGACATGAAATCACACAGTCTCGAAAAGGTTTGAGAAATACTTTTTCAATTTTATCAAGTATGGCAACTTAAAAATTACCCCGTTTCTCAGACATTTGAGTGGGTCACTGTCTTTCAGTTCAAGATGAGACCTAACAAGAGGAGACAACAGTGCAAGGCAAAACTATGGCGCATCACACTTTCTGATGCACGGCTGAATATAAAAAGGAAAAAATCCCTCCTAGTGTAAATACTTTCTGCAAAATGATAAAAATATAATTTATAAAAAGTTTCTCTGGATAAAGAAGGATAACAAATGAATTATATTTAAGTTTTCCTTCCATGAAATTTTTATTTTAACACATTTTTAAAAATGTTTTAGTTCTCCCATATGCTTTAGGCCTTGGTTGTCCTTACCCTGTTCTCATCATAAAGTATTGAAATTCTCAACCACATGGGTTTTTAGATACATAACTAAGATAACAGAATAGAAAAATGGGTGTAATAAAATGGTTGCTTTCTTAAAAACTGCCTATTACATCTATTCCTCATTCTTCTGATATTTTTTCAACATTTAAAAAAAAAAAAAATCAAAAGATGTTAATAAGCCCTGGCTTAATAAAACCAATGACCTAACTCTCTTTCCTAATTAAAAGCTGACAGTACTTGAAGGACTTACCATTTTCAATGAATGTTCAGTCTTATTAAAATCATGTCTATTTTATAATTTCCTCTATTACTAATGTACACTTAAAGAAACTAATTTTAAATATACTTTTTCTTGTTCTTTTCCAGTCTTTGACATACACTGGTAAGTGGTATTATGGACTAACAAGCTTATTCAACCAACGCAGGCGACTGAAATTTAAAAAGATATAACATTAACATATCTAGGCCACACAAAAGGGTCATGAGGTAAGATCATCAGCATAAATTAGCACATTATTATAAAGCACCAAAAGGAGCCTTGGATGGAGTCTGCATTTTCTTCATAATGAATATATAATGCTGTTTGATTGCATTTCTTTTAATCACAGTATTATTTGGAGAAAAAAAATATTGCTTGTATAATATTACATTTGACTACTTCACCTCCTACCACGAGAAGCAAATGGGAAATTACAGAGAGTCTGGGTGGTGGGGACCATGGGGGGAGAGGAAACCCACTGCAAGCAGTTTTGGGACTCGTAGCTATCTTTCTCCATTTAGCGTCCAGAAACAAGCTTTCTAAAAAGTCATTCTGAGTACATTTTTGCTTTCATAATTTCCTTACAAAATCTGAAACCACCAAATTATTTAGAATAATAAACCTTTGTTATTTACCAAATCCATATAATTTTACGTCTACAAAAAGAACAGGTGAAATAGCAGATGAATTTCTTGTGAAATGATTAAAACACAGTTTTTTTAATCTCTACAGTAAGAACATCCTAAAAGTTTGGGCTCTGAAGTATTAAAGTGTCACACTACATTCCTTCTATTTTTCATACTATTCATAGCTCACAGAACAATCGTCAAATACTGAAAGAAAATGTCTAACTGATAATCTTTAGCTACTGGAACAGTTGCTGAATAATCAAACCCTCCTTTAATTATGCATTTTTAAAAATTAAGATAAATCATATGTCTCATATTACCAACATCAACAAAGGGAACAGCAAGAGTGAACATTCAAATATAAGCACATGCAGTCACATGAACATAAAACTTCTAATTGCCAAGTGTGTCTCCACTTCCCCCAAACTACATACATTTTAGTAACTGAGGCGGTCAGTTAGTTTTTAATGGGAAAAGATGTGAACTCTACTTCTAAGGATCAGTACCTTAAAAGTGGTATTTCAAGAAAAAACAAAAATTGAAATATACAAGTTAGGTTAACTTGAAACATTTTCTTTAAAATTTAAAAAAACAGTGAAAACACACTTGAAATTATCTCAGGTTTCTTAACCTTGTCCCCAAAAAAGAGTCAAGCATTTTATATTAGTAACAGAAGCATTTTGTGCTTTTCTACTTCAAGTAAAAATCATTGGCAAATTCTGCTTATATTGAAACACTATAGCTAACTTTAATTGAATATAAAAATATCCTTGTATTATCTTGCTTGGGTCATAAACTATGTTGGATATAATATGCTCTATGAATGAACAATCAGGAGGTTTTCACCTAACTATATGGGAAGTATATTTACCACATCCTGCTAATATAAATAATCCTCACTTCAAGTCAAATTCGTATTATCTAATTTTTGCATTTCTTACCAAGAGAAGCTATTCATAGAATCTAGATTTTCCTTTCATCACAACACTGCCAGTAGGAAATTCAAGCAATGAAAGATATTGCTAAATTTTCAAAGGTACTTTTAACATAAAATAACATTCCAGAATGCATAAACCTATGTGGTGTGACTTAAAAGCCACACAAATCATTTATTTATGGATGTTATGTTTTAAACACTGGATTGTTTTTAGAGGCTTAAAAAAATTAATGGTTTTCGCTATACAAAAGCAACTATGTTTTCCATGAAACATTAGCTGTCACATTAAAACAAGGTTTTATCATTAATTATACTGTATTATATAGGAAGTTTATGTCTACAAAATGGTTATTAAATATCTGAAATTCCAAACCATTTCAAAATTAAAGTGAAACCTGGTCCTAGTAAACCTTATATGAATTGAAGATACATTTACAAAACAGAAAATTAAGTGTAAAAACATATAACCTCAATTTAATACATCTGTAGATAAAACATCCAACATTTTTTTCATCAAAAAGCAAATTAAAATATTAAACACAGGTAAACAGTGCCACCTCTTGGTATATTTAAAAACTGAGCTCTTATATTGTACAAAAACATCTTTAATATAACAGATGAAAGCAAGAAATTAAAAAACCATCAGCTTATAATTTAATAACATTAAGGCTTAATAAATAAATGCTATTTTTTTAATTTATAAGCTAAACTAAAATATTACCTTATGTTTATACATTTTTCATTTCAATTTCATGAGGTTGGGAGAGCATTTCATTTCAAAGAAAATGAAGGCTTAGACAATTTTAATGATTTATCCAAGCATCCCTCAGTTAAGAATGGTTGAGCTATTTCTAGGTATTTATCCAAAGTAATTCAAAACACTAATTCAGAAAGATATATGCACTTTTATGTTCACTGCACCATTATTTACAATAACCAAGATATGGAAGCAACCCAAGCATCCATCCAATATATGACTGGATAAACAAGTGATATGTATATATATAATGGAATATTATTCAGCCATAAAAAAGAACGGAATCTTACCACTTGAGACAACATGGATGAACCTACAGTATATTATGCTAAGGGAAGTCAGGCTGAGAAAGACAAATACCATATGATCTCATTTATATGTCGAATAGGAAGAACAAAATAAACAAACAAAACAGAAATAGAATCACAGATACTAAGAAAAAACTGATGGTTATCAGAAGCGGAGGGGAGAGGCCAGGGAGCTCGGTGAAAAAGGTGAAAGGATTAAGAAACACAAATTGGTAGTTACAAAACAGACACGGGGATGTAAAGTACAGCACAGAGAATACAGTCAATAATGTTGCAACAACTATGTATAGTGCCAGGTGGGTACTAGACTAAGCAAGGGGAATCACTGCATAAATTAGATAAGTGTCTAACCACTATGCAGTACACCAGAAACTAACATGTTAAAAGTAACTGTAACAAAATAATATTTAAAAAATAAAAATAAATAAAAAGACTTATCTGGCCCAAAATTGTTAAGTTTTTAAATTCCAACATCAATTCTTTTAAATATTATATGAGTCAAAACCCAAAATCATCCTATGCACACACTTCTACATTGCCTAAGATTTTGCAAAATAGCTTTGTTTTTACAATGTATTTTATATACATTTAGCAAGGAAAATATATTTTAAATTATTAAATGAAGAATACACAAACATGACTATTCACATATCTGTTTACATTTCACAAATGCAAAAACTCTCAATCCATTACAGTATTCTTCAATCTCTTTGCTAATGGGGAAAAAAAAACCTGCGTTTAAAAACAGCAAAGCGTTTTTTTTTTTTTCCCCAGGAAAAACAGCCCTTGTTCATGGCTTGCACATGATTTGCAACTTACCTAAATCAAAAGATAAAAGGCTGCTACAAATGAGATGGAAATGAGCTTCAACTGCTTTAAAGCTTCTTTGCCTTAATTTGATCTCATACTTAGATCTGTATCCCATTTTCAATGTCTTCCACTTTTACATCTCTCAATGATGAGACCCTAACATATTTATGTTAGAGCACCCTTACAGTTCCTTTCTTTTTATAAGCTAACAATTCAGCTCTCACATGGAAAGAATACTCTCATTGATCTATGTTTATGTTTGATTTACCCGTTGCTATACATTTTACTCAAACTGTAGTCAGCAAGTAGTTTTTTAGAGAGCAAATTTCAAAATTAGTTAATAAGTAATGATTCCATCTTAAATTACATTGCAACTCAATTAAAAAGAAAGCAAGAAAGAAGACAACAGCTAATGCAATGGTAGCTAAAATGATAACTGAAAACACAGATGGAATGAAAGCAAAGACAGAGGGCCAGGCCATAGCATACGTCTTCTGTGAAACAGAATCCACGATCAAATGCAATCATTAGACATTAACTCAGAAATGCGTTTAGGGCATTAATTAGCCTCACCTATTGTTCATAACGTAAGAAAAAGCACAGTGTAACACTTGAAAACTGGTAAACTTTGCTATTTCTAAAAATGATTTAATGGGAAAGATTGAATGTAAAGTTAAGAATAAATTGTTCAAGTTCATTTCACCCACAGTTCTTTTTCTGCATCATTAGGAGGGCTAGATCCTTACCCTCAAGAGTAAACAACATTCCAGATCTTTTCTAGACTCTTAATTTCCTTCCTCTATTTCTGAATGAATGATAATGCCTTTTTGAAGACCCTTAGTTTTACCGCTCTCTGCTTTATTCCCTCAGTAGAAAGGGAATGAAGGAGAAATGCCACTCGCACCACCACCCCCATACTATGCTCCATTACCCATCCTTGCAAATAAGTCAACATCTGATACACATCATACTCCAAGCTCACTTCTCTCTGCAAGTACCCAGGCAGACACACAAACATGTGGAAATATATATAACCAAATTTTATTAACTTTGAAAGAACATCAAAATCTCTAATACTGAATTCAATCCCATTAAATTGAAAGCAATTACTGCTTCTAATTTAATAAGAACAGATTAAATTAGATTTCTGATTCAGTATAATCTGTAGTGTCCATGTCAGGAAAAGTGATAGTATGACGATCTCATCCAAGATATGTCAAGTCTATGCAGACTGTACTCGACAGCCACCGAAATGGGATTCCACTGAAAAAAACTCAAGGGATGCACACACATGCACAGACACACATACCACATTTATTTAACTGTTAGAATACACTTTAACATTTTTATTCTACTATAAAGAATAAAGTTACTTCAGTACATTAGTCAAAACATTGTTTTTACTTCTTCACTAATTCACATACACAGAAAAAAGCCAAATTCCTATTTTGTGCGAGGTAGTATGTTTAATGATGGTAGTGATAATACCAAGCACACATGAATCACATTTAATCTCTAGAAAGGACTACTGGTGTCATCTTCATCAAATAAATGAGGATAATGGAGCACGGAGATACTGTCATTTGCCCAAAGTCATATAGCTAATACATGGCAATATTGTTTTACAGTCTAGCTTAATATTAATAGCTGACCACAGTCATTAACCAGACACAAACCAACAGTGTCTCTGAGATGTTAAAGGTAAAGGTGACTAAGACAGAGGAACTGCAATACCCTGGGAGAGAACATGTAAAAATAGATAAATTATCCTAAAACAGGAACTAGCTGGGGTACCACCCTCTCTGTGTCTCTAAGTCGGGAAATGAGCCAAATGCAGCAGTGCAAGTACAGCTGCAAGGAATACCAGGAGTTAGGATCTAAAATGATCAGATTAGGTGACCTAATGTATCATCACAATTACTACAAAAAAAGAAAACAAAGCTGTTAAATCACCCATACCTATGATACACGTGAATATCTGTATACCACTATACAAAAATCCTTAGAAACTCTCAAATTTAAGAATCTCCAACCAAGCTACATTGAAGGAAGGACCAAAAGGAAAGTCTGCAAAGGCCTGGGCATTCAACTCAGCTCCCCCTAAATTAACCATCAAACACATGTTGCAAAAGTGGAAACAGGTGGGGATACTTTTAAGGGCTATAGTTTACTCCATTCTCTTTTAATAGAAAGCCTCTTTAACTTTAACATGTTAATAGGTTTGAGGATTAATGTCCAAATCAAGTTGCATTTTATGTAAAGGTCAGTTTTTAGTAAGTACGAAAGCAATGTAATGGTAAAGGTAAAAAAAAGTCTGTCCTTAGATTCAAACCCCATCCCCTTCAATCAGCAATTATGGGCCAGAGGATAATGACCACATTGCAAGACAAGCCCAGTCAGGCCAACAGAACAATCAAGGTGTCAAGCAATAAGTCAATGAATGAATGATTTCACATCTGCTCTTCTATGTATATTGTGGGCTCATACCTCTACACAAGATCACGCTGACTTTGGAAAGGTCAATTTTTCCAATTCTTACATAAATACTAGTTAAAAGTTTAAAAAGCAATAAATCATTAAAAAATAAAGTGTCAACTAATCTAACCACTTTATCAGAAAACTGCATCCTGAAATTCACTTTTCACTTGTGATAGCTGCCGTGATCACATAAGATAATACTGCCATCTATTGTCCAAGAATTATAAATACATCATTTCTTTAATTGAAAACCACTAAAATTTTAAATTAAGGCCAAAAAGAACCAAAACTATTTTACACATTCAGGTGTCAACATCTCAAAGAAAGTGTTTTTCCCCCCAAATCAAATCTGACAATGCAAAAAAATGTATTTCTAAGTGAAGCTTTCATGGTAATTTATCATCTGCCCATTATCTTTAAAAAAATGAAATTTAAATTTAAACACAGGTTATTTCTAAATGAATTATCAAATAAATGTTTTATGAAATCTCAAGGGGTAATCTGAATCATTAAGCAATTAATCAAATGTCAAGTGTCTAAAAATCTATGGGTCTATGTTGATTTGTCTCTCATTAAAATTCTAGAGTATAGTTTGAGTGGTTGAATACCAGGATGCCAGAAATTTTGAAGACTTGTCATCTTAAAAGAATTTACCACTCCACAGCAGTTTATTCACAAAAAGTAATACTAGTACACGTGAATTGAAGCTTCACTACTTACATGTTACAAAAAATGCAAACAAGAGTTTCAAGTGACCTGAAACAATCAGGCCAAAAGTAGAACAGGATGAAAACTGATCTTCAAGTTCCCAAGGAAAGACAATAAAAAAGATAAACTTTTCCCACATCAGCTAGTGAGGAAACTGAGAAAAAGAGTTTAAAACTTTCATAAAAAAAAATATGAATTATCATGCAACTATTAACTATACTATTACCATTACTATTCACCTTAGACATAATACCAGGCAAAGAAAAACTAGGACCTAGACCAAAATATTTTAGAATTCACAAGAATTAATTAGATTTTTCTCTTTATCTCTTTAAAAGATGACAATTCTAATCAACCATGCAAGTTCACTTTCAAACATAAAAGAAAATACTGCTTGGGATTTTAAAATTGATACTACCTAATTTGTATCGTAACACATAATTTAGTACAAATTCAAAACTAGCGCCACTTAGTGGAGTGTTGGTTCAAACACACATAGTTTTGTGCTTCATTTCACGACAAGAGGGGATTCCTAGATAGACAAGATGAAAAATAACAGAAACCTTCTTAGTTTCATGCCCTCTCTAAAGAAGAAAAATCCCACAATGTAGAGAACAGAAAAATCAGCATGCATCCTATTTTCTATCACATTAATGAAGAGTCCCAACACCCCTTTAAAATGTATCTTTTTGAAATGTTCCATTCCACTAAAGCATAGCAAAATTTAAACAAAAATTTTAGCGTATATAATTTAAATCTTAGGAACTGGAATAGAGAATCCTATTCATTTATTATAAAGCATCGTATTAAGTCCTTATATAATGAAAAGCAATTTCCCCCCATTTCTCAGTCATCTCGGACTCATTTAAAATAAAGACAACCTCCTTATAAGACCTTATAGGTGAAATGGGTACATTTTAGGATTAAATAAAACGTAAATTATACTTCAATAAAGTTGCTTAAAATTTTTAAAAATACAGAAAAAACAGTGATCATAATACACCTACTGAACTATGCAATATCTTTACTACAACATCTTCCTTACAAATGTACATATTCGGCTCCATTTTCAGCTGATAGACATACCAACGTTATTATACTTCTACAAGGTGTATTTATCCCTGAGGCCACAAAGGCAACAGTGTCGTTTTCCAGAAAGTTATGCAGAACATGTGGCAATCAATAACATGTCACAATGGCCTTCCAAATTACATACAAATGGTTTTTCTGTTACATTTGTCCACATTCTTCCAAATGATGGAGTCTTTCATTCTCACACAAGCACACACGCACACACTCGCTCGCACATGCACACTACTAATTCTCTTGTGTTGACTTTCATTTCAGTTTTTGGTTTTATTTAGAAAATCAAGTCTGTATGCTGCAATTTACAGTTGAAAAAATCATATTTAATCCCCTTAAATCCTTCTACAACTTCAACCAATGTATCTTAACATTATCACCATTCCCAATCCACTTTTCTCAAAAAAAAGGGGCAGGGGGGAATAGGGTGTGAAGAGCAAATTTTCTTTACTCAACTCCATCTTAGTTGACAAAAGAATTTTTCCAAGCTCAGGTTAGCCATTCCATAACTCCAAGTGTTAAGATTCTAAAACTGCATCTACCTATATAATACAAGATCAGGTCCAAAAATACATTTATTATTTCAACCCAACTATTTACCATATGTACTGCAATGCATGTGCCCAGAGGTCTCATTTTACATGTAGGTATCTCCAAATTACTTTCTCTCACCAAATCCTAACATTGCGAGTTGTTTTGCTTTTGCTGTCTGAGGAGATAAAAGGTAGGGAAGCTTTCTATCCTTGAAAGCTGAGTTCCTTGGAGATACCTGATAGAAGGGAATACAGCTCAGTGACCCGTTAACAACTGTCATCCCTGCCACAATTGGTACATTATTCTCTCTTATTTTGTTGGAAGTCACACACTGAAAAAAAAATGTCTACTTCTGCTACCCACTGTGCTGTCAGATTCTTACACAAAGCCAGCTTTTAATAAATTCTCAACTTTCTATATAAAATAATAGTGGCAAAAAAAAAAAAAAAACCTAGAAAAAAATTAAGGCTTAAGAATATTCTTAGTAGTTCACACAAATAACCTAATAAGAATATTTCCACAGTAACCAAGAAAGGAAGGTGAAATTGAATCACTTATAAGGAAGTACTTTTAAATAATTCTCTTAAGATTAGTTTTCCAGCACATAGGATATACAGGGTCCGACACAGATAATGCCCTTTTTATGAGCTGGTAATCTATACCAAAATCATAAGTATGTAATTCTGTAACATAACAATATCATTTAATGACATTAGCATAACTATCTTATAAAGGGCATTACTTCTGCTGGACCCTGTATATAAATAGTAAAAGCTTATACAGTTAGCCTGAAATGCCCACATAAGGAGGACATTTTACAGATCAGCAAATATAGTTCCTATTTTAATGTATGTGAAAGGCTTTGTTTCTCTTTATTTAACCTTTCTTTAACTTCAAATAATGCCAGGATTCAATTTTATCTATAAGCTGATGGTCACCACTTACATTACAGACACTGCAAATGATCAGAATAGAATTTATTTTCACTGTAATGCCAGATGGACTTCAGAACCTTCAGATAAAAGGAACACCTTTGGCCTACAGAATAAAATATTTCTGCAAGGAAACTTTGGGTGACATTAAGAAAAATGTTCCATTCAGCACATAACTTATCATTGTCTTATTACTAATACATACAACTTAACTCAGAAATGTAAATATCAGGATATTTTTTATCTTTTTTTTTAAAGCCTAGGTTGGGGAGTTCCCTGGTGGTGTAGTGGCTAGGCTTTGGCGCTATCAATGCTGTGGGCTGGGTTCGATTCCCAGTCAGGGAACTCCCCACTTAAAAAAAAAAAAAGGGGGGGGGGGTTCCCTGGTGGTATAGTGGCTAGGCTTCAGTTCTTTCAAAAAAAAAAGCCTAGAAAGCCTAGGTTAACAAAGTCTTTGTTTTGTCTCTATCTTAGGTACAAGCTATATAATATTGGCAATGAACATGTTTTACAAACTGTAAGACACTATATAATTGTAATAATGGTGGAAAAAAACAAGGTGGCTAAATTAAAGAGCGACATCTAGAAGGCAAGTTAAGAGCACTTGTAAGAAGAGAATGGATGATTCCTTCACTGAATTCCACCAGAGGTTCAAGAAGAATATAAAAATCAAGATGATGATTTACTAGGTTCCACTGGGAGATGACTTTAAATTTAGAATTAGGGAGGTAGGAATGGACACAGTAGCTCTCAGCTGACACTGCTCTCTATAATGAAAGAAAGAGCTTCCTTCCAATTCCTAACTCAGCACTGAAATTAATAAACTGAGCATGCTCCTGTGGTATGGAATCCAGTGTCCTTGCTCCTCTCAAAAAAAAAAAAAAAAAAAAAAAAAGGCTTTTAAAAAGAGTTACATATAAAAGACTTCTAAAAGAGAAGTTTCAAAATAATGGGTGCAAAAAAAGACTACTAACAAAAGTAATTAATATTATTAAATTTCCAACTGAAATACACTTAAAATATCAACTTTGAGAGACAACACAGCATAGTGCAAAAAGCAGAGACTGTTGTGACAACCGATGTCTCAACGTCAGCTCCAACACATATTAGTTGGATGACACTGTAAAACATGACTGTCACATGCCTTCCTTCTCCAAGTCTCAATTTCCTCATCTTGAAATATGCAGAAACTTAATTCCCAAGTTATTTCATTTGATCCTTGAAATAATTTATGTAAAATACCTAACTACAGTAGCTTTTAACCAATTCAGCTTCCTTCCCTGAAAATGTAAATGAAAATCCTGATTTTACATAAAACCAGTTGGCACAAAATATCGCCACCTAATAGAAGCATAATATACAAGAATACATTTTTCACTTAGCTGTATTTTAAAGAAGTTGAAATCCACTGTCTTTTCAGGTTCCCACAGAATGAATCTACTCCTTATCTTAATATCTTTTATTATACAGATAAACTCAAGATGTTAATGTGAAGTGTCATGGTCACCAGTTTCTTAAAAAAAATAAACTTTATGTGCACTCATACTTTAATTATATACAAGTGTAATTTCTAAAACTTCAAGTCCAAATACAAAAGTGTAGCTTTAATGTTCTCAAAATTCTACTGACCATAAGTATACTCCTTGAATGTATTCTTTACACAAACATTTACACACATCAATCTACTTAATACATCCCACTGACCTGTCTTAAAATTTAAAACACCTTCAAATTAAATGGCCAGGTCCAGAAAATATGCTTACACTACAGTTATTCAATTATAATACTATCTCTTATGCCGGATAAACTAGTGTTTATTTCTTTCTGCAAAGAGATATTAATTTTCTTTATTCAAACATAAGATTATCACCAAGCACTTCTAAAATAAAAATTGGAAAGTTTCTTTTAATGAAGCAGGCCGTACTTCCACTTTATTATAAAAAATTGATAGAAAATTAAATTAAAGCTTGACAATTTACTTCAATAACTCCCGGGATTCAACATACAATATGAAGGCTTTTCCTTTGCCAAAAGACAATAAACTTCTTGTCTGTGGAATCCATGTCTAGTTCATTTTCATGTCTTCACACCTCCTAGCCCTATACCCTGTAACACATATTATGTTCAGAGAACATTTAATGAATAAACTAGTATATACAAATATACAAAGAAACTATCAAGAATTGTAACAGTTCAACAATTTTAAAATTTCTTGGAAACTAAGGACACCAAGCTAAACACTCTATTCTGACTTAGGTTAGCTTATCACAAATATTTCATATATATAACACATATTATTCTCACATGTTTATGAACCAGAACCTCAGCTGATGAAGGACTTTTTTTCACTAACCAAAAAGCATTTAAAACATGAATGCTTTATAGCTATGTGAATGAATATATAAGCCATATTCACTGACAGCTACATTCGTTCATTCACATAACCACAAACCAAACATCTCTCTCTACAACATCTCTCTCTCTCCAATATATCTCTACCACATCTAAATCTGAAAGAGGGCTGTCTCTAAAGCAGTCACTTTGGGTGACCATACCTTATTGGGCTAGACAATGGTTATGAGTTCTTTGCTGAAATTACATTAAGAGTTGTGAGGTTCTGAAGAGATCCAAAAGGTAGAAAAATTACTGCTATAAACATGTTTTTAACTCTTTTAGAAAAGTTTTCAGAATCAAGATAAACAAGAATGGCTTGTTTTTAACTAAAACAGCACTGTTCAATGTCGTATCACACATTTTATTCATCAGATTTGGCTTCAAATGACCTGTGACCACTCTAACACTAAATGCACTCTTAAGATACAACAATATGCCAATGAGGACATTAACAATAATATACCAGTATCTCCAAAAGAAATAATCCAAAAACATAACCAAAGAGAAAAAAAAGTTTAGTCTACAAACACTGCTTACTTGAAGAACACACTCATGGATTGTATGCATTCAAAACATATTTCTTTAAAAAGCCACTGTACCTACAGGGACAGTTTAATTGCTTTCCGTGATACTAATTTAACTGCATTATACAAACATATATCCCCGAAGTAATTGTTCTGAGTTTAAGGGAATGACATCATTTCACCTCGACAGGATTCATTCTTTGAAATGAGAAGCAAACGGGCACCATAGTTTAAGTTATGAACCATCTTTTTCCTCAAAATAAAAAGGGTTTGAAAGAAATAATGAACAAGCCCTAACTGGAATAATTATATGCCTGGTATCACATAGTTAAAAATAGCTATTTCAAGTACACGAGGGCTATCCAGAAGGTACCCAGCCATGCATTATGAAAAATAGAGGCATTTATGGCTGGATTTTTTTCCAGACAGCCCTCAGAGACCCACATAATCTTTCTCCTCCAAATAGTAAAAATGTCTACTTTTGGTAACTGAGAGCTAATTTTTAATTTCTCTGTATACTGTTTTCAGTAACCTCTGTATACACTATATATAATCTATATTTTATACCTATTTTAATCAATTTTACAATTAAATAAAAATATTTTAGGTATACCTTTGATTAATAAAACATTATAATTAAGTAATATAATTTTTATAAACCCCCACTATTCCACAATAATGAAAGAGACTACTGGCAGAGCCAATACAGAAATCATTCATATCATATATCAAATCTAAATATAAAACCTGTAGAGAGTTCCTTCTTAAATGTTTTACAGAGCTAATACAGTTCATATTTTCTGGGCCTACAGAATCTAAACAAGTGAGAAAAGTGGTCCTATAGCCTGCGATATGCTGTCAAAGATCAGAGGAGACTAAGGAGACATTACAAATAAATAGAAGGCGAGCTCCTAGACTGGATCCTGGAATAGAAAAAGGACACACAGGAAAAGTGCCAAATTCAAATAAGAACAGTAGTTTAGATAACAGTAGTGCACTAATATTAATTTCCTAGATTATTAATTAAACTATAATTATGTCAGATGTTAATATTAGGGGAAGGGGTGCAGGGTATATGCAAACTCTAATTTTACTACTTTTCTGTAAGTCTAAACATATTTCAAAATAGTATTTAAAGTTTTTTTAAAATATAATATTCGTAGTTAAGTAGGCAATGTATAATAGCTATCTTTTTGTTTTGCCTTAAAAAATTAATTTTGCAAAAATATCCTTTAGTTGCTAAAGCTAGAATACATACCTCTAAAAAAACTAAGCTCTGAAAAATTTAAACAATAAAATACATTACAGATCTCATTACCTGTAATTGTATATCCATAAGCAGCAAGTTGTCCAGCCATATATTCTCCATCTGAATTATTATGAGAACAACCCCATGTTCGTATCCAAATTTTCTGTATGCCTGGAATAGGGCTATTGTACAATCAATAAAAAAAAAAAAAAGTAAGTCTCATTAAGGGATTTTTAAAATAAAAAGTACTAAATGATTTCTGGGCAAATTATGCAAAAAAAAAAATAATAATAATACACTCAATGTAACCCATTCACAAACTACTCAATAAAAGCACCAACTTAATCCATAATCTGTTGTTACACCAAAAGTCTTAAATCAAAATAAAATAACCACTGAATTCTAAGAAGGTAAGTTTCTACACAAAAACATCTCCTTTTTCTATAAATTGTATTTTAAATTCAGTACTTCTAATGTGTTATACTACCACTAAGTTCAACTCCTAGAAAGGTACATACAAATAACAACAGCAAAGAACATAGTTCCAATAACAACTGCAAATAGAGAGAAACTAACTGCTCATAAAGACACAATATACTAGTTACAATCTTTATTTTAAAACGTATATACAAATAATTGAATCAAAATGAAAAAATTGGCATTATTAAAAAGTACTTCATATGTAAAAATTGAGTTCAAAAAATGTAATCATTTTAGAAGGAAAAAAAGGACTTTCAACTTAGATTGCCCTCATAATTTATAATTAAACAGAAATTACCTTAAGGACATGTTTAAGACAAACTTAATAAAATTCAGTCATTAAAACATAAGCCAATTTTAAGTTCATAGATTTTAAAAGCTTAATATTCCAAACAAAATAATCATGTATATTAAAACTTCCAACAATTTACTAGATAAATAAATACAGGCATATTAAAACTATAAAATGCATAATCATTCCTGGCCAAGTTATATTAAAATTTCACTAGAGACCTAACTATAATAGTGTAAACAGCACAATAATTTATTTGTGCCCAATGCCTTTACCTGATCCATAAGTATTTGTAAATTTGCTATGAAAAATCAAATGCCTTCATCACCTCTATCTCATAAGATGTACAAATTCCAGTAAAAATCTTAATTTGGAAATAACACAAAATTACATACCAACTACAGTAATATTAAAGGGATGGGGAGAGGGCATCCTATCTGTCTGCCAAATACTGTCCGAAGTCCTGCCTTCAAGGAACATGCAATTTGATACCTTTTTTTTTAACCAATTCCTTTGCTAAATTAAAGAACATTCAAATAAAAAATAAATCTACATATTTCCTCTCTAAAGGACACAGTTTTTTTTTTAAAGAGACACTGCATACATATCATGTCAACCAGCAGTGCCAAATTCTCCTCTGGAATAATGAATTTAAAAAAAAAAAAAAAAAAAAAAAGCTTACCTATCACTTGGTGGACTGTTTTCCTCTTGCAAATATTTTTGGGTATTTCGCCTTCGTACCTTTGGAACAACATGCTTTCTTGCACAATGTCTGTCTTGGGGCTTTGAATCTTCCGGTGACACAATATCCTCTATGTCATCCAGTAGTGTATCACAGGATGCAGAAGGCATCTTCTTCATCACATGAAAAGGTTATAAATAATACAAGCTTATGAGTTTCTCAGAAAAATCTGTTGAACGTGACATCACTTATGAAATATCATTGCTGAACCTGAATCCAATAAAGTCTTTAGATTTAACTTCAAATTTATAGAAAATGCACAGATTAAACACAAGGATACAATCGGACAACTCCTATTAATAATGGGACATTCCAAAGTTCGAATGGAACTATGTCTTCAACAAATCAGTATTATGGAGAAAAAAGCAAGAGTGGAACTATTCAAGATCAAAGGAGACTTAAAAGTCTAACCACTAAATGCAATTAACACTCTTGTTTAGATCTTAATTTGTCCAATCAGCTCTATGACATTTTGGGAACAACTAGAGAAATCAGAATATGAACTTGGTATCAGATAATATTAGGATATTACTATAAATCATTAGATATAAAATACTGTCCTTGCATTTAAAAATCTTTTTTTTTACACTGAATACATTTTTAAATATAATATTTAAAAGTCTTATTTTTAGAGATTCACATTGAGGTGAAATGTCATTAGGTCCCTAATTTACTAAAACATAAATTAGATTAAGACATATGGGAAAACATTTAAAACTCTTCAATCTAAGAAACATGTTGGTGTTCATTTTCCTATTCTACTTTCCTGAATGTTCAAAATTCTTGTAAATTAAAAAAATGTAGACACAACTTCCAGGAACACAGAAAAGACATACTTTTCCCTATCCCTCCTGCTAAGTACAACTAAAACTCTGGACATTATATATAAAATACACATAAGACTTTGAAAAATGGAGAAAAGAGGTCAAGAACAACACAATGGTGAGTTACTTGGGGTTTCTTTTACCTCCTATATCTCAGACTTGCAGCTGAAGAAGCCAGCAATCCCTAAGTAGGAACAGACACAGTCAATAAAAGCCCCCAACAAAAGCCTGTTTTCTTGTTTTGGTTTTTTTTTTTTTTTTTTTTTTTTTTTTTTTTTTTTTTTCATTATGTGGGTAGTTCCCTGGCTGGGAATCGAACCCAGGCCACAGCGTTGACAGCGCCGAAGCCTTAGCCACACCACCACTAGGGAACTCCTGTTTTCTTGTATAAGAACCAGAAATGGGGCAGCCTAGCAAGACAGAAAACTTTTAGACAATATCCATTCTAAATAACCAAACAAACAAAAAAATCACACACACAAAACTATAGTCTCACCTCCAGGACAAGCCACAAAGGCCCAGTGGGGAAACCTGACTTTTCTCTTATGGGACTATAATGAGGCTCCTCAACAGACCCTACAAAGGTAGAATGAGATAAAGCAAAGTAGGGACCCTGGACTTTCAAACCAACAAACAATGTTAATGAAGCCCCACCCCACCATGCAGTGTCAGTAAAGACCAAACTGATATGGAAGTTTAAAATTAAATTGCTATCAAAATCTCAGCAAGGTATTTTGAAGAGATAAATTGTTCTAAAATTTATAGGGAATGGTAAAGGAATTAATATATCTAAAACAATGGGGGCGGGGGGGGGGGGTGTTCCCTGGTGGTGTACCTCAACTCTGCAGCCTGGGTTCGATTCCAGCCAGGGAACTACCCAAAAATAAATAAATAAATAAATAAAATAAAAATAAAACAATGGGTAAAAAAATAAAGTGAAAGGAAATGGCCTGCCTGATTTCAATACTTATTATATAGCTACAGTAATCAAGACTGTGTCATACTAGTAGAAGAACAGAAACAGAGGTAAACAAAAGAGAACAGAGAACCTGGGAACAGACCCACAAAAGTATGCCCAAATGTTCTTTCACAAAAAGTACAAAAGCAATTCAATGGAGGAAAGATAGCCTTTTCAACAATTAGTGCTAGAGCAACTGCACATTTATAGACAAAGATAAACTGCAACCTATGTCTCATACCTGATACAAAAATTAATTCAAAATGTGTCATGGGCTTCCATATAAAATGCAAAACTATAAGGTTTTAGAAAAATTCGTCAGAGAAAATCTTCTGAACCTAAAGCTAGGAGAAGAGTTCTTAGTCTTGGTACCAGAAGCGCAATGCATAAAAAGAAAATGAATAAATCCAGACATCAAAATTAAAAACTTATGCTCTTGAGAGAATGAAAAGTCAAGCTACAGAGTGGGAGGAAATATTTGCAAATCATGTATCTGAAAAAAGACTAGTATGTAGCACTGAAAATACTAAAAAGAAAAAAACCAATCCAATTAGAAAATGGACAAAGGACATAAAGAGACATTTCACCTAAGAGGATATACAGAGGGCAAATAAGCTCATGGAAAGAGATTCAACATTACTAGCCATCAGATAAATACAAAGTAAAACCACAGTGAGATGTCACTACACATCTATCAGTATGGCTGAAATAAAAAACAGAACACTAAATGCTGGCAAGGGTGCCGAGTAACTAAACACATAGGTTTAAATCTTCATGATGTTGGATTAAGCATTGGTTTCTTAGTTATGACACCAAAAGAATAAGCAACGAAAGAAAAAACAGATTGGACTCCAAAATTTTAAAAATTTACGCTTCAAAGGACACTATCAAGAAAGTGAAAACACAGCTCACACAATGGGAGAAAAGATTTGCAGATCATACATCTGATAAAGGTCTAGTAACAGACTACAGAAAAAACACAACAGAAAGACAAATAATTCAGTGTAAAAAATGGGCAAAGGATTTGAATAGACATTTCCCCAAAGAAGATATACAAATGGCCAACAGACACATAAAAAGATGTGATTCCCAGCCAGGGAGCTACCCACATACCAAAAAGAAAAAAAAAAAAAAAAAAAAAAAAAAAAAAAAAAAAAAAAAAAAGATGTGAACATCATTAGCTATCAGGGAAATGCAAATCAAAACCACAAGACACCCACTTCACACCTACTAGGCTGGCTAGCATCAAAAGGACAGAGAATAATAAAGTTGACAAGAATGTGAATTAGACTTAGAGAACCCAGAGAGAAAGAGAACGGAGTTAGAAGACGAAAGGGACCAGGCCTTAAGGAACTCCAAATTTAACTGCCAAAGAGAAAAGAAACAGCTTTTAATGGAAATCAAAGAGCAGCCATAAGAGAAGGAGAAAACTAGTGGGTCATTGAAAGCCAAGGCAAAGAGCATGTCAAAGAAGTGGACACAGTCAGTCCCACTCAAGATAGATAAAAGGTTAAGTAAAATGAATGAAAGTGTTTTCTTGGACTTAGTGATATGGAGATCACAGCGTTTCCATATAATAGTGGCCAAATTACTAAGAACTTAGGCTTTCTGCATATATGATGTGTAACGTGTCACTCAAATATAAAAGGTTTAAAATAAATGAGTACCTTGATTATCTGCAATTAGTCTCAAATTCCCTTGAAAGATGATTCTGGAAAACAAAAACTGATTAGAAAAAGCAAGCTTGCAAGAAGTTCACAAAACCACAGTGAGGACTCTGAAACTACCTAAATGAGATTAGACTCGACAAAAGACTGCTTTATATGGCAAGGTTAATGATGTTCCGTGCTATTCCCAAACGCTTACTGATTAAAACCTGTGTGTTGCCACCTTCGCCATGACTGAGATCCAGCGTCTGCCATGGTAATAAATGCTATCCAGCACTACAACACGTCTGAGCGATTCAAGTAATACCAGCAACTACAAAAAAAGGACTAAAGCAATGAAGCAGACATCCAAATCACCTTCCACCCGAAAGACACGCGTCGCCCCGAGGTTCAGAGAGAGGTTGTATGAGGAAACGAGAAAGAAAGTGAAAAATCAAGACACCTGCTCTTTCACCCTGAGTTTAAATTCCTCCCCTACCACAAAATCACTAACGCCGAAGGCGGGAAAACGAATGTAGTTAAACTAGGCAATAAGGAACGAGGACCCTTAAATACTCCTTACAGCACTGCAGCGCTTGAGGGCAACGATCCTGCCCTCACTTTGGGCACTGCTACCAGCCTCCCTGGGACCCCCATCCCAGCTGGCAAGTTAACTGCGAAACAAACAAGCAAACGGCCAGAAACAGACTGAAACTGGGGAAACAAGGCTCCGCCACCAAAGGAGCTTCAGCCACACTCTGTTCCACACAGATTCACCCGCCACCCTTACCCAGGCGTCAGGAAATAACAAACCAACCCGAAGTGAAAGAACCCACACGCCGCTTTCCGGAACCCGGAGAAACTTCAGATGGAGGTCGCCATGACACTGACGTCCCGCCACGTTCAGATACGCATGCTCGGAGACGGTGGCCTGGAGAGTTCAAATCTCATCATTGCTGAAGCGCGCGTTCTGGTTTAATTTAATTCGGTAATGATTACGCTTACATTTTCTTTGGTTGCAGAAACAAAATTACACCCCCAAGTCATGTAAGTGCTTTCCATAAACATTTTCTCCCGACCTGTTTATTGTTTTATTTCACAAAAGAGGAAACTGGGAATTTAAGTACTTGCCCAGAGTTACTTCACTAATACTGCCTACCTCGATGATGAATCCAATTCCACCTGACTCCCAGAAAATCCTACTCTTTTCATTACATTTTACTAGCTTTCTCAATCTTTAGGGAGAAGAGGTCTTACTAGGGAAGATAGTAGAAAAGGATAGAAAAAGAACAATTGGTAGATTAAACTTAATATAGATCATTTAACACCAAGCAAGTTTTTCTAAATGCTTAGAAGGCAACTTAGCAGAGAAAGAGAACTTTCACGGAGTATACTTACCCTGACTGGTTGTCTACATGTGTTATCTCACTTTATTATTCTTCATTCAGATACTGTATTTGGCCTGTTTACCAGAAAAGCATCTCCATTTAAAAAGTGAAGGCCATGGCTATAAGCAGGGAGTCAGAAATCATGAGCTTCATGTCTGACTCTGGGTTTCACAGTGATTTGGAGCAATTGCCTTACTTCATAAATGTTTTTCCTAGTGCAATTCCCTCTAATTAAAATGACACCGTTTGCTCATACATATCCATAAAACAGTCTAAATTGTGTCCTGGGGTTCTCACCCAGTGACAATTGTATATTGATGTTGCCTCATCTCTTTCACTAGACCAAAAGTAGGTCTTGTGTTATCTTCTTCTTTGTTGTAATCCCACCAACCACATAATCTTGCACCTAATAGCCACTCAACAAATATATGAATGAACAAATGACTCAACTCGTTTTCCCCAAGATCTAGTTAAGTTCAGTTAAAGAAATTGTATTGCGTGCTGGATGTTAGAGCTAGAAAGGAAAAAGACCACCCCAAAAACTATTTCAGCCTTCAAGGAAAGTTTCAGTAGAGAATAGCAATTCTTTGTTTCTCAAATTAAATGGGAAACTTCACAAGAAGAGATACTCTATATTGTTATTGCTTTTTCAGCCCACAATATAATATTAAATACTTTATAAATGATTGATGGTAAAGAAACCAATTGTTGTATCCAAAGACACTAAAAATGCAAGTGAATATATAAAAATAATAGTAAAAACTAACATTTTTGAGAACTTATAAATGTGTGCCAATAACCACACTCATCCCTCTATGTGAATTATCAAATTTATTCATCATGATAACTCTCTAATCTGTTAAATTAGGAGTACTATTATTACAATTTTATTATCCTCTTTTTACAGAGGAAAAAACTGGAACTTAAGCAGTCTGACTTCAGTTATTTTTTTTAACAACTCTATATGAATATGAAGAAACTGTATGCTTTCATTAAAATGCAAAAATTCAATTAGATAAAAAACATTGGAGATAAAGATAAGGAAAACGCAGAATAAAATCTATAAGCCTTCAAGGTGATTGACTCAATTTATTATGTTCGTCTTTACAATGAAAAATGAAGAGAAAATATGGGCAATAATGAAGTTAGAAACTGAAGAGAAAATATGGGCAATAATGAGGTTAAAAATATGGACAGTAATTAAGTTTGAAAATATGGGCAATAATGAAGTTAGAAACTATCTTGGCCACTAACCAAGAAAGAAAGAATAAAATATGAAAACCATAAAAATCTAGGAACACATATTTTAGATTTAACTTATGATTTGAGCCAGTGTGCTTATAAATTTGTCCCAATCAATATCTTTTTATGAGAAATAAATTAAGCACTAATTCACTCTTAAGAATGATAAAAAATGTACATGAAAATTGCTGTGTTGAATATTAGAGAAGTTTAATAAAATGAAATTTAAAATGGATTAATCTATTCTTATATAGGAGATCAAAAGTAATGTGTTCTCAAATTTTAAACTTCAACAGGTAAACATGCATTATGGAAATTTATTGTTATTTATGTTAGCTTCCCATTGCATCTGACAGAAAGCTAATTACATTTTCTTAAGCAAAAAGGGTTACATGACAGTTAATGCTAGACCCAGGGATTTTCACTGGATCTGATAAATTGTCAAGAGTTAATTCCCCAGCTGCACACCATACAACTAAAGCAGTTTCTAGGAAGATCTTTCAGGTGTTAATTTTCATAAAGGACTGAATATAAGGAAGTAAGTTAGGATACTACCCAGTAGTCAAAGTGTGAAGCCAAGAGGAAAGATGGTGACTGTAGAAATAGGGGGAAATGAGATAAAAAAACTATGTCAAAAGAAAATTTGCCCAAAGTGGGCGAAATCTTCAATGTGGAGGACATAAAGGAAGGACACTGATGTTCTTAAATAAGTTGAAAAAAGATCATATAAAAAGATGATGTGAAATAAATTAACCTGCTGTTGGCCTTTGCACTGATGCTGAATTTTTCTCTATCTAATCTAACCACTAGGGGTCAGAGTGCTATACTTCTAATACCAGCTATTTCAATTCTACCAGCTACACAAATTGGTTTGGCTTAATTCTATAATTAACTTCATCTTTTCCTTCTCCCACTTGCAGTGTAAGTGTTTTGAGGGCTGTGCCTGGGGCCCAGGCCAGAGCAATGAGAGCACCCCATTCCGTTGCGACAGCGAGGGTAGCCCACGCCAGGCCAGAGTGAATTCTGGGCTCTCACTCAACCGGGAGGATCTGCGCTGTGGCTTCCGGGACTACCATGTGGAGAACACCTGCCTAAGACCTAAGCCATTTCAGAGGAAAGCAGAGTTAAGGAATGAAGGGAGAAATCATTAACATCTGAAGACGACTGTAAGCCCCCTACATCCAGCGTGCCTGGAGCTAGGTTTACTTCTGAGCTATTCAGTTTTGTGAAGAAGTAAATTTCCCTGTTTTTATCCCTGAGCTAATTTGAGAGGGTTTCTTTCATTTGCAACAAAAATAGTACTGGCTGAGCTTCTTATTTTTACATATTCTCTTAACTTTTAAACAAATAATTTGCATCTATTGTCCGACTCCCTGATTGCTTATAAATATCTATGGGAAAGAGACATACGATATTTTCTCTGTCTTTCAATAACATATGAATCAATAAATAATAAACTTATTGAGTCATGTATTTATTGAGTATATACAGTGTATCGAGGACTGTATTAATGCTCACAGACAAGAAAGAAAGGACCAAGATCTTTGCCCTCTGAAGAGTTTACATGCCAGCAGGTAGAGATAGACAATATACAATAAATATGATATAACTAAAAATTATACTGTGCTTTCAGAGGTGATTTTAAAAGTGGTGTAAAATTTACAGATTAAGGAGAACCAAGAGAGGGCTTGCAGTTTGTAAAGATGGTGGCCAAAGTAGGCAGACTAAGAAAAAGACCTTTAAGCAAAGGCTTGAAAAAGATGAGGAGATTAGCCAAGGAATGTGTGGGGGATGAAAGCGGAAGTTCAAGGATAAGGGATCCACCAGTGGAAAGGCTCTGAGGGAGGAGCACACCTGGCCTGTTCAGGAGATAGCAGGAAGATTAGGGTGATTGGAATGGAGTGAGTGATAAGAAAGGAAGACAAAGAGTGAACAAAACCAGACCCTATAGAGCCCCTAGGTCATAGTCAGAACTTTGACTTTTACTCTGAAAGAGATGGGAGCCATTAGACTCGAAGAGGGTTATAAGAGGAGTGGAGTGGACCAAGGAACTTGGTTAGGAATCTGTTGCAATCACCCAGACAAGCACTGACGGTATCCTGGACTAGGGAGGTTACAGTAGAGGTCAGGAGTAGTTAGATTCTGGACATATTTGAGGACATAACTTATAAAATTTCCTGTAGATTGGACTTTTAAGGTATGACAGAAAAAAAATAAAGAAACGAAAGGTGATTTCAAAGATGTTGGCCTGGACTGCAAGAAGAATGAAATTTAAAAATAATATTCATATATATATGTATGTAATTATATACATATGAAGAAGAATGAAATTGTCATCAATGGACTTGAAATAGGTTGCTAAATGAGAGATAAGGAATTCAGGGTTTTTTTTAGGTTTTTACCTTTTATTACTATTTTTTATTTGTAAATAATGTCAATTTTAATTTTCAAAAATATAACACGTAATGAATGTGCAACTTTCACCCAGCTTCCCCAGACGATAACATTTTACATAACCAAAGTATAATTATCAACCAGAAAAATTAGCATTGATATGATACTGTTAACTGTCCCAATCTAGGACCGTTCCTCCTTAAGAATATTGATCAGTTATTTTGTAAAATGTCCCTCAATTTGAGTTGGTCATGGTTGTGAAGTTTTGGCACTACTCCTACTCTTCTCAGCCCATTATATCAAGGAGGGACCTGATGTTGGTATGTCTCATTACCAGTGACATACTCTGAATATGAGCTCTCCGATGTAAAATTACGATCTTTTCCTTTGTTCTTAGTGTCTTGTGGGAAGAAACTTTGAGATTATATAAGTACCTTATTTCTCAGCATGTATTTGCCTACTAGTTTTGACATCCATTAATGATTCTTATCGGCAACAATTCTTACTGTGCTATTTGCCAAAAGGTAATTTTCCATTTTCATTATTCTTTCCTCTTTGATTATTAGATGAGCTGTCTTTTCTCATCATTTATTTATTTGTTCAATTATTTATTTATAGTCATGTGGACTCAGGGATATTTATTCTATGGCTTATAATCTATTACTAGCATTATTTTGGTGCTCAAATTATCCCAAATGGCCACTGGCCTCTAGTTGGCTTCTGTATTCTTATGATATGCTTGCTTTTTTTCTTTTTTCTTTTTTTTTTTTTTTAGCACATTCTTATTTTCTGGAACCACAAGATGTTCCAGGCTCATCTTATACTTTCTCTGCCCCATGCCTGGAATCAGCCAGTTCTTCAATGAGTCTTGGTTCCTTTTAGCAGGAAATGGTATTTAGAAACCAAGAGATAAGCACTAGATGTGCTCATTGCTGCTGGGTGTCATTGCTTGAAGAGCTCAGTTTTAAACCTGTTAAACTTCTGAGGTCTATTAGACATCCAATGGGATTTTTAACTTGGCAGCTGGATTTATGAATCTGAAGTTTAGGTGAAAAGACTGACATGAAGCTATAAATTTGGGAGTCATTTGGTATGTAGGTGATATATAAAGCTAGAACACTAGATGAGATTAGATATGGTATGAATATAAATAGTGAAGTGGACCAAAGACTGAGGCATGGGGCACTCCAATATCAAGATGAGGAAGAAGAGAAGAGCCAGCAAAGAAAACTGAGAAGAAGCAACCAGTGAAGTAGGAAGAAAACTAAGAATGTAATATGTCAGATGCTAAAGGATAAAAGTACATCACAGAGGAGGGAGAGTGGTCATCTGTGTCAAATTGTGCTGAGAGGCCAAGTAAAATGAAGTCTGAGAATTAATCATCAGATTGAGCAACTCGGAAGGGTAGTTTCCATGGAGTGGTGTGGGTAAAAGTTTAGTGAATTCAAGGATGAAGAAAGAATCGAGAACTGGAGATAGCACATATAGATAACTTTGAAGATTTGCTGCAAAGAGTAGCAGAAATATGAGACTATGACAGTGGAGATAGTGGGTTCAAAAAGAAGGAGTATTTTTTTTAAGATAGGAGAAACAAGAGCATGTTTATAGGCTAAATAAGAACAATCTCTTGGAGATGAGAAATTGATGATTTAGTAGAGGAAATTACTGAAATGACAATCCTAAGAAAGGACAGTGACTATTTTCTAAGCATTATATCACAGTGCCCGAGAAAAATATTTGGAGACTAAATCAGGGTTGTTTACCTACTTTAAAAACTCACATGTGTTTGGGTGGTGTTATTTTTAAAATCAAACTTAAAGAAATGCAACTTAAAACGAGAGCTTTCTAATAGGACACGAGCAGTGACCATCAAGACTCAACTAAAATATTAAATATGTTTTGCTGGCAGGTATCAGAATGTGGTCACTGCCAGGGACATGTGGAAAGAGACAAGGCTTTTCTTCTTCTTAGTATTCTTTTTTTCTTTTTTAATTATAGGACACTAGTGGCTTTTGTTTTTAAAAAATGCATTCATTAAATGCTCTCTATTAGCCACATCTCTAACTGGCTTCTTTCCAAATCTTTTCTTACAAGTGATAAATCTGTAGGGGAAATTTAGAGATTTGCAATTCCACTGAGAGTAAATCTCTTTGAGAGTGACTGGTAGAAATTACAAAGGCAGGGAAGGCTTTACTAAGTCAAAAACTGTCAAGAACAAAACAATCCTTGCAAGCTGATTTCATGAGAATTTACTCCCTGACACTACAGAGAAACCAGGTTACACTGCAACAGCTAGAAAGGGAGGGAGGTGAGAGAGTATTCAGTTTGGTTTTATTTGATTTATTTGTTTATTCCAAATTTCTTGAAGACCCTCTTTGGGGTTTGTTGACCATTCAGTAGGATATTAACAGCAGAGATCAATAGAAAAAACATCTAGGACAAAATAAAGGAAACATGACTGCTTATCTTTTGTTGTGTCTTATATTTACCCTCTATAATTTCTCAGTAAATGATTTATAAGGAGGCAGGAAAAAAATGTTTCATAAAAAGGCACTCAGTGAATAATTATAGCATTTATTTTCAAAGCATATATTTAATTATGTTACATGTAAATATGGCCAGAATTCGTATTCTAAACGAATTTGGCAAAAGCAAAACTGTACTCCCTGAAGTTGATTTGTTTTTACATAATTATGATGTATTATTAAATAAATGATACACATAAATTTATTTAATTGATTGTTGATTTCTTGGCTAGTGGAAACAATGGTATAGTTAATCCAAATAAAGTCATTTATAGTTGACTTTGAAAAAAATTGTCTTTGGTATTTAGCAATGAATAAGGATCATTTTAACATTCTAAGATTTTTATTTTTTTGAACTTCAAATAAAGCAATGAAAACGTATTGAGTAAAAAAACATATTCAGCTCATAGCCTGGCCTTATACATATTAAACTTGCAATAAGTAAATGGCAACTAATCACCAGGAAGTTTTTCAGCTTCCTTATCCACCATTCAGCAACTACAGTAGACTCTCATTCAATGGGCACCCATGGGGATTAGTAGATGCCAGGTAAATGTAATTAGACTCTCCATTAACCAGAACTCAACCAATTAGCACTCTCAAGCAACCAGCAAAATCTCAGGCAGCCGGCAAAAACAAAATTGTTGGTTGCTTAAGATTGCCAGTTGCTCGAGTTCAAGTTAACAGAGAACCTACTGTATTTCAGATTGTCATTGTTTTTTCCTTTACCAAAAGAACCTACTCTGATTCTATATGATTAAGGTGGCCATGGCTACTTTAGCCTCTACTAGTGGGTTAGTGATTACAATCAGTTCAATTAGAACCTAGTATTTCTCTGACCACAGTACTGAATTTCATGTGTACATATAACCTGGGCAAGCTCCTTCGTCATATCTTACCCTACCAGGCAATAGATTCATGAATGAGCACATGCTAACAACCATGATTCCCCAGCTGCCATTTTTATAAAATATAACCATGCCATGCCCTTATGGCCCTAGTTGATTGATCTACAGTTGAACATGACAAAAATTGGGCCAGTCAGAGCTCTTTCCCCATATTTTCTAAGTTAAGACTAAGAGAGTCCAAAATCAGTTTTGACATCTCTCTAACAGAGGAGTTGTGTGTCAGGGAGCTTCCATGTGACTGTGGGAGAAGAGAAGGCTGTTCTGGAGAGAGAGAATGAGAGAAGAAATAAGCAGTCACGCAGAGAGAAACAGAGATGAAAAATGAGAAGTCCTGATTCTGGCCCTTTAAAGGCCAGGCCACATTTTTAACTTTGGTTCTCTGAGGGTACAAATTTGACTATCTTCATGGTAATTTCTTTCTTTGAAGCTAGCTCCTGTTAGTTTCTCACTGTTAATCAAGAATCTTTGCTAATTCTGTAGCCCCTGCAGGTAGTAGCAGAGAAAGTGGATGAATATGTTGACCCAGAGTTGGGGATTTCTAGGACAGATAGAGTTGAAGGACAAGAGAGGAAGTAAATTGAAAGTACCAGTGAGAACGAACTTGAGGTGGCTGAAAATGAGGGTCAGGTTGGGTTGAGAAGAAAGTGAATCCAACATGGGATAACCCCCCCGCCAGAAGAAGGGAAGCAGAGCTGAGGGGCTGGAGGCAGGGTTAGAGGAGTTTGCTTCTCTGTGTGAGTAAGGAGTGAAGGGGAAGGATGTGGCCCGAGAGTGAGCTATCAAAGGTGGAAGACTCCCCAGTTGTAACAAGGTCCAGCATGCGGCCTGAAGAGAGGGCTGTTGA
The DNA here is from genome assembly GCA_004026885.1 of Lyroderma lyra. Lineage (NCBI taxonomy): Eukaryota > Metazoa > Chordata > Mammalia > Chiroptera > Megadermatidae > Lyroderma > Lyroderma lyra. The sequence continues at coordinate 110,103 of PVJL010002311.1, forward strand.
AAGGAAATAAGAGTTGGAGTAGAGATGAAGGCACTTTGACACTAAGAAACCGGATACACATTTTACCCAGGAAAGCAGCGAAAGTTAGGTGAAGAATGTGAACCAAGTGTCAAAGCCCCAGTGCATGTGTGTTTGCTAGAAATTCAGGCAACTGACAGAATCAAAATTATATTGGAGATTTTAATTCTCCAGAGTTGATATGAAAGACTGAGTGGATGAAGTATTGTATTAAAGGTCCTGCCATCTTCAAATGTAGAATTAATTGATATTTGTAATAAATTAAATGGGGTAGAGGAACTCTATAGTACATACCGAATGTTCTCTAGGCTATCCATGGTGATAAAAATAGAAATTAATAACAAAAATATGAAACAAAAAACTAATTACATGAAAAAATTTTCAATTCTCCTAAATAATAGACTTATCAAGGAGAAAATTAAGACTACAATAAAAGCCTATTTAAAATAATAATATAGTACTTCTCAAAAATCCTGAAATGCAATAAAACTCATCTTAGAAGAAAATGTATGCTTTTAAATCATTTTATTATAGTACTAATAGACAATTAATTAAATAAACATTCAATTTCAGATCTTAGAAAAGAAAAATTTTAAATCCTGTGTGAAAAAATACTGAGCACATACTAAAAGTTAAAAATTAAAAACACACTTGACAAATGCAATCAAAAGCTGCTTTTTTAAGAGACTACCATAATGAATAAATGGCAGCTATAACTCAGTAAAGAGAAACATAATAATTAGAAACAAGAATGCAGAAACAGCTAGCAAATCAAAAGGAATATAAAATGATAGGAAACTATTATGATATTGATTTTTATGGAAAGCCGATCCTAAGTGGGGTGAGAAGGGTGCCTGTGACAGGGGAGGCAGTGTGGGGGCTACACTGGGAGACTCGTTACAGACAGGAGAATTAATCAAATAAGTTAGTAAGAAATTAAAAATACACTTGACAAATGAAATCAAAAGCTGCTATTTAAAGAGACTAATATAATGAACAAATGGCAGATATAACACAGTAAAGAGAAACGTAGTAATTGGAATTACTTACGACAGATGTGGAGATGAAGGCCATTAAGCCAAGGAGTACTAAAGAACAGCAGAGTGCTGGCTTCTGTTGCTAAGAAACAGAAGCCCACAGGTCCAGTTCTAGACTCAACTAGTTGTCTGGCTTTGGTTAATAGCCCAGAGAATTACATGGAAGCAAGTGCTAACTAAACTCCAAGTCTGGCAAACAAAAACAAATGATTTTCTTTTTTTTAATCTTTAAAGCTCTTGCCATACTATTGGTAGCTCAAAAGATATAATCTCAGGAAGGGACATTCTCCCCAGTATCTACTGTAAATGTGACCATGGAAGAAAAGGGACTGTTTTGGCTGATGAAGAAACTTGCTCCACTGCTGAGGTTGGGGACCGTGCTAGTCCTGCCGATGGATAGAGACCGTTGTATGTTTTTTCCTACTCTTCCCCTTTCCCAAAGATGGATATTGAGGATAAATGGAAGCCAAGTTTCCTGCTGTCAAACAAGAGACTTATCAAAAGGAAATGAAAAAAAATAAGAATGAACGCTTTGGTATTTGATTTGAATTGGAGATGTCAGTGTGAACTCATTTTTAATATGTAGAAGTAAATATAAATGGAACAGCGTGTGTATATATGAGTATACACATGTTATATGTATGTGAGGGTGATATGTATGTGTGAGTGTGTGTGTGTGTGTGTCTGTGTGTGTGTGTGTGTGTGTGTGTGTGTCCATGTGTGTCTAAAGTAAAACAGGAGACATTTAAATTTTAGGGTGGATCATGCTTCAGGCAAAAGTGGATTTAGACCCTCAAATATTTTTACTCAGGATCCATTTCTCTGTATCTCCTGACTCTGTCATTCATCTTGACTTCATTTGTATTCTCAAACTCTACAAGTTGTCTACATGGTTGTCATTAGCTTCCAGGACACTTCACAGACTCAAATCCAGGAGAAAAAAAAATTACTTTCCACTCAATAATCTTAAAAAAGAAAAGAAAAGAAAAGAAAAGCCTCCTTGCATGTCATTGACTCTGACTGGGTTTTTTTGCCTATCCTTGTAGAATCATTATGGCACAGGGAATGCAGTATATCGATTGGCTGAGACTAAGGTGAAATAAGGTCTCTCTAAAGCACCAGAACTTGTTCTGTGGGACAGGGTGGTTCCATAGAGGAAAAGTGGAGTATTGCTAGAAGAATGATGAATGGGTCCTGGGTAGCAAAATGGATTTTCACTACTCAGTTCATTTCTTCTAGCAGCTCAACATTCTCCACACACCCTTTTCTCCATACATATGGCTGAAAATATGCCCACACTTCCATCCTGGAATACTATATGCAACCAAAACACAACCACTCCATCCTTAAAATGAGACACTCAACGTCCTATCTAGTTGCTCCATTAAAACACATGTCCAAGTTCTCTGGGTGACTCCATAAAATCTAGCAAAGCCCAACCTAAATAAAAATAACACAAGCACACACACACACCAGCATACTCAGTGTATAAAGGTGGTAATGGTAAAGAAAGAATCAAATTTCCCAGTAGTGAGGTCAACTGGTCATCACACTACAGCAGCCATGGAAGTACAACCATCAGGTCTGCTCTCAAGAAAGAGCATGCTGCTCAGCTGTGAAGAGTATATTTAGCTAACAGCACCTTCCGGACCCATCCCAGCTTCTCAGCTGACACCATGCTCTTCCTGGGAAACCTCCCAGGCAATGATTAAGCATGACAGGATTATTCCTATCTAGCCATTCCTATCCAATGCAGCCGACTGTAACTATAGTGTTTGCTAAGGAGTCGTTCACTGCACTGACCCTGGCTTGGTAGGATCTGCCCGATCAACTGGAGTTGTCTTTACCCAATCCAAATGGCCTGCCACTTTATCTTTTACAAACATTACTCGCAGTAAATTTTTTTTAGAGTAGTATAATGCTGCCTTCAGCCCATGGATGCTTCTGCCATCTGCTAACAAACCTTTTGCACTCCTAACTTCATCAGCATCTGCTTCCTGATGAACCAAACAATACTATTCCCAGAGCCAAAGTACCTGAGGAAGAGAATCAAGAATAAAAATGCAGTCGTGATCTGTCAGTCATCTTCTGTTTTTGTTACCCAGCCTCAAACAATCCTTCTGTGGAAAAGGGAAGAGTAGGAAAAAACATACAATGGTCTCTATCCCATAGTACACATCATGCACTGCTAGGCAGGACTAGCATGGTCCCCAACCTCTACAATGGAGCAAGTTTCTTAATCAGCCAAAATGGTCCCTTTTCCGCCATGGCCACGTTAAAGGTAAATAGATACTGGGGAGGATATCGCTTCCTCAGGTTATACCTTTTGAGCTACCAGTAGTGTGGCAAGAGCTTTAAAGATTTAAAAAAAAAAAAAAAATCACTTGTTTTTGTTTGCCAGACTTGGAGTTTATTTAGCACTTGCTTCCATGTAATTTGAGCTATTAACCAAAGCCAGACAACTAGTTGAGTCCAGAACTGGACCTATGGGCTTCTGTTTCTTAGCAACCGATGCCAGAGCTCTGTTGTTCTTTAGTACTCCTTGGCTTAATGGCCTTCATCTCCACATCTGTCTTGAATAATTCAAAATGATGTTCTGGGGCAGGTAGCTGAGGTTAACCTGCTCCAGGCCTGCAGTCCAGCTGCAATTTCTGTACCTGGTAATTGCCCACTTTGTCAGGAAGAAGTACATTAAGGGAGGTGGTTGGATGGGGCCTATGGGATCAAGAGTGTTTTTAAAATATTGATGCTAGCTTTTGGATTTCATATTTCAAGCCACTTTTAACCTAAGCTCTCCTTTTTAGAGCACCATAACATAGGCCACAAGAAATAGCCAACACACTCTAAAATTCTGACATTGTTCTGTGTTCTCTAACATTCCATCTTTTGTCAATAAATGATCTGAGTCTCAAGATAAAATACAGGATACTCATTTGACCAGCTATTTCACACTTCATATTAAGTGTTACGAGTTACCAACTTTCCAGCCTAGGAAAGAGGGATGTTCATTTTTAACGTAACTACCCTTAGATGACCCTACAACTTCATGTCCTCTACATGCCGATTCTGGTGTGAATTTTCTTTATCATTTAGAGCTCCAGTTTAGACACAAATAATAGAAACCACAATCCAAATGAACTTAAAGTTATTAGCTTATGTTATTGAAAAGTCTTGTTAAGATCTTGCTTCAATCAAGGCTGGATTGGGAAGAAGGTTAAATTAAAATGTCATCAGGATACCAACCATCTCAATTCCTTGTCTTAAAAAAGGTTGACCTTATTCTCTGGCTCCATGAAGTAACAAGATGGCTGTCTATAAAATCATCTTCCCAGATTCAATTCAATTAAAAAGAATTTTTTTTAGGTGTGCCTTTCAACAATTCCAGCAAAAGTCTCATTTGTTTTTATTAGCTTAATGCTAAATAAAATTCACTGTAGCCAGGAGAATGTAATATTCTAATTAACCAAACTGAGTCACATGAATTCTATTATTTAAATAACAGCTTTATTGAGATACAGTTTGTGTACCATAAAATTAACCGCACATAAACTCTTTGTAAGTAGTACATGGTATGAACACCACCTAAAGCATCCGAACTGAAAGTTGGGGAGGTAAGGTTTCCCAGAGCAAACTGGACACTGTTTATTAAGAGAAGGGTGAATAGATGCTGGCCACCAGAAACTGAGTATTAACTAGTATGAACTGAGTTTCTAAGGATCCTACCTAACATATCGAAGCTTTGTACAGCTGACCAGTTGACAGTTATTCCCTGGATTGTCCCCAGGATGTCACACTTTATGGGATTTGGCTAAAACAACTTATTCATTGCTTTCCCACAAATGTTGAAAATGTCTTAGGTTCCAGGTGTATATCCACAACACTACCTGGCTCTGTGTTTTGTGCATAATTGACATAAAAGAGTTTTATAAATTCCCTTATTTAAAACTCACGCTGTTCATTTGAGTCATAGAGCTAATTCTGTAATCCTCCAGCAACATCCCGGGAGGTTCTGTGGCTAGTTGAGAAATGACAACAGCCACACCTCACTTAATGACCTACCTGTTTAATGACCAGTTCGACAATGCTGGGAATCCCTTTTCTCAGTCTTTGTCTTATTCCTGCAGTCAGTATTCACTACACAAATTGCAATCACACAAGATTACATATTTCATCTATAAATGTGGTGTTGCATGATTTCTATTGAAAAATACATACACTATGGCACCATGACATACCGCAGGACATCTGCTTTTGAGCTCCTCTCTTACCACCCAATTCGCTTAATGATTGATTAGTAGCAATAGAACTTGGTCTTTAAGTGAGGAGTGCCTGTATATCAGTACTTCGCAATCAGACTTAATGACACAGTGTGGGTTCACAGGGGCACGTCATGTAAGGTAAGGATTCAGAGCCCAGATGTGGAATCACACGGCCCTGGCTTCAAATCCTAGTTATACTGCTTCCTAATTCACTGAATTTGAGCAAGTCACGTAAACTATCTGAACTTCAATGTCCTCACTGGGAAATTGAGAGCATAATATCCCAAATGACAGTTATGGGGACTATAAATGAGATGACATACATAAAAGGAGATAGAGGAAATTACATTCTCTTGAATTAGCCTTGTGTCAAGTATGTAAGTTTAGAAGAAATACTTCGGTATGTTTCTTGGGACTAAGACCCTAACAGTCAAGCTCTGCTATTAAACCATACTGCCTTCTACAGTGAATCCTGTTAAGTGAAGGCCTTTTGCTTTTGTGAATGTGGGATAGGGTTTAGATATGCAAAGTCTGATGGGCAGGAGCCCATGGCTGGAGTAAATCTGTGAGGAAGGAAAGAATCAATGCAGTTGGTGTTGAAGAAGTATTAGGGTGTCCTGGACCTGGCTCCTATTGGCTCCCAAGGGCTGATTGTTGGCATCTCTTCCCAACTTCATGTTCAGTGACATCATGTTGGTCGTGTGAAATCAAACATGGGAGAATATTTATACCACAGCAGTTGGCAACTTTACAAATGAACACTTCCCACCCCGCAAAGAGTGCTTGGTAAACATTCACAGCACAACGTTGGATTAAGTATCCCTATGTCGGATCAGTGAAGGAAGTTGCTTTGGAACGGGGATATCTAAGGGACATTTATTCCCCCCTAGATTGTTTTTTCTCATTCTTCCCTTGACATTTTTAGGAAAGTTCCTTTTAATCACTATTGTTTTTATGCAAGTGAAATCTTGAAGGAGATGGGGACAAGGGTACACCTGCTACCTGGGTACTGACAAATGGTACCAATAATTGTCTTTATTATTATTCAAACAGTAATAACAAATAGTGCCTTTTCTTCCCCAGAAAGGGTGCTAATGGATCTGCTTTCCTGAGCAGAACAGATTTTTATTTTTGATTTGCTTTATGAAAGGACATAGCTCATGGCCCTCAATTATAAGAGGAATCCTATGTGGACAGGGGGGTTCCTTCTGAGGTAGTGACTCAGAAGCTGAAGCCTAGAATAAGCCCTGGCCAAGGGAGCAGGTGAGTGTGAGGAAGCAGCAAAAGCGGTCCAGGTGGACAGAACTGCAAGTTCAAAGGCTCTGAGGTAGGAAAAAGGGCCAGTGAACCTGGAATGTGCAGCAGTTGGAGAGTGAGCAGCCTGAGATGAGGTTAAGAAGTGGGCAGAGATCATTTATGCTAAGCCTTCTATACCGCCGTTGACTCCCGAGAGAGGTTGATTGGCCTCAAGGAAATTGTCAGGGATTACGATGTCAAATTTCCTGATGCTCAACATCCATTAAATCTTAGCTGACAGATACAATATTAATATAGAATTGCCTTGAGGACCTGGAGTACATGCTTGTCTCTAAAAATCTGTGTGTGAGTTAAGTTAGATGAACTGAGAGCTGGACCACACTGTAGAAAGGTACTATGACTGAATGCCACAGGCCAGCTCAAGGGCATGTGGCAGGCAGCATCCAAGATGTCTCCACTGATGCTCAGCTTTATATTATGTCCATCTCACATTGGCTGCAGCTGACCTGTGTACCCAATAGGATATTGAGGAAATGGCAGTGTGTGTTTTCTGAGGCTAAGGCAAAAAAGACATGTGGCTCTGTCTCTTTCTTTCTTGGATTATTCACTCTGGGGAAGTCAGCAGCCAAATCATGAGGAAACTCAGGCAACCCTATGAAGAGGTCCACATGGGAAGGAACTGAAACCTCCTGCCAGCAGCCAGCACCAACGTGCCGACCATGAATGGGAGACCACCGGAAGTGACTCCTCTAGTTCCACTCAGGCCTTCAGATGACTACTGGCCTGGCGGACATCTAGATTGTAAGCTCATGAGACACCTCAAGACAAAACCACCTAACTAAGCTGACCCTGAAATCCTGACCACAGAAACTGTAGGAGATACAGCGTTGGGATTACTTTATGTAGCAATAGGTTAAAGCAGACATTTTAAGACTCAATCCTAGTAAAACCATTAGCTATCTAAGGATAACACTGTTTATTAAGGGTATTGTCTGTGCGTTTTGGCAAGTTTCTTAGTCTTGCTACATCTCAGTTTCCTCATCTGTCAAAAAACACTAATTAATAGTATCCATTTTCAGAATGTGTATAGCATTAACTGGAATGATAGATGTAGATCTTTTAAATAATAAAATGAAATCATAGCACAGAGTAGAAACTCAATAAATGCCATCCATCATTATTATTTGCTGTTGTTATGACTATTATTTTTTAATTTTAACCAAATCTGCTTCTCCTTCTGTTTTTCAAAATTAATTAGTAACACAATGATCCAGAAACTGAATATTATCTTTAACTGATTTTATTCTCCTTATTTACATCCAATCAATCATTACGGTCTAACCATTATATCTATGAAGTATTTTCAGACTATTTTCTGTATCCCTACTCCCACTGCCTTAGTCCAAGCCTCCATCAACTCCCATCTGGACTATTAAATAGATTCCTAAATTGTTTCCTGCCTCTAATCTTATTCCCCTTGAAACTGTTTTTCACACTGCAGTGACCTTCCACAACACAAATATGATAAAGCCATTCCCTAGTGAAAACCTTTCACTGGCCCTAACAGCTTTACAAAATCCAGTCTCCTTAGCATGAACAAGAAGACCTGTCAGGATCTGGCCCCTGCCTGCGTGTCCTCTTAACTAACACTGTGCATCCAAGTCTTAATTCTCTTATTTGTTGCATTTGGTGCCTCTCTTTCATACTATTGATTTTCTTTAGGTGTTTGATGGTACTTGCTTTGTTTTACCTTTTTCTTTCTTGTTAAAATTTGCAGCGTGAGTCTAGATTAATCAACTTAATTTTCATGCTCAAAGTGAGACTCTGGTCACCTATCAGTGGAGTCAAGTTTTGATCACAGAAAACTATTTCTGCTGATTGCAGGGGAGAGCTGGATCATGCCGCAAGGTGAAGAATGGAGGCGTTCACACGCTGAGATCTGAACATGAAAGACTCCACACAAAAATAAATTATTAAAGAATACATAGCTGCTTTTTCTGCGCAGGCCCAGCACAGCGAGATCTGCATCCCTAAACATCTGCTCTCCTGCTAACACTGTTAGACCCCCAGAGAAGCCCTTTTCCTTGTCATCTGTCCATGACCTAAAAAAAGACATTCTGTCCAAATGCCATGACAGTTTGTAAGTTGTGCCGTATCAATTTCAGAAAAGAGCATGGTTTCCACAGGGAGAATGTGAGAGGCAGAAACACTGGATAAAAAGAAAATACAAATTAATTATTGTGACAAGTCCTTCCTCTCAAGATGAATGCATAGTTCCTTGCACAATGAAAGATTATTTTCTTAGAGGGCTGAGCATTAGTTTTCTTGCTTGCATTTGTGAATTTGGAGATTTTCTTGAATTAGCTCAATATTTGCAACAATTGTACATGGCAGCTGAATAAAATTTTTTAATTTTAAATAATTCATACATATCACTCTTAAATTAAGACCTAATAGGAGGTAGCAAAATGATACTATTGGCAACTAGATGGACAATGAAAACTAAATTTATGACTAACTTTTAGTGTATTTTATTTAAAAATTAATAACACTTAAATAAAATTTTAAAAAATTAAACTTCAACTTTAAAGCTTCACTATTTATAACTTTAATTTGTAGTTTGTTATATAATTTTAATAATTTAAATAGTTTAGAAGGAATGAACACTTGAAAATTATATGAAAAATAAATTTCACATTTATGTTAATTTACACATTTTGATAAAAACAATTTAAATTCTGTACATTTTAAATATAATTACATTTTATTTTTAATCTCTGAAAATTACTGTCAATAGAATACAAATTATGTGAAAATCTTGATTATATCAATATAATTAGTGATTTTGCTGAAATGGTCAAGAAAAATAAATGTTATGGAATAAATATATAATGACTTATGAATTACAGATTATTTTTACACATTTAAACATTATTGGTCTATCAACAGAATATCCAGATAGGTGTAATACTTTTAAAATCTGACAACATTGATATTTTACAAAATTATAGATTTGTATGCTTTAAAAATTTTGTTATGATGTATTTGTCAAGGTAGAAAGATAATATACACTTAGTACATACATATCTCTAAATAAAGATAGAGAGGTATAGTATATACCATAGATTTTTCTTTAACTTAAAACTCAAGCAACCAGCACACTCAAGCAATTGGCAAAAAAATTGAAGAAATACTATTACATTTACCTGGCAAGGGTGCTGGTTAACTTAGAGTTTACTTACATTTATCCAGCATCTACCAATCCCTTTCAATGCCAATTAACTGAGAGTCTGCTGTAGCTCTATATAGAGATATAGAAAAAAATCTATTGATAAATCTATATAGAGATATAGATATATATTGATATATACAAAGGTTGTCCAGAAAAAATCCACCCACGAATGCCTTTGTTTTTCATGTTACATGGCTGGGTACTTTCCAGACAACCCTCATATATATATACAGGGGTGCCAAAGAAAAGTATACACATTTTAAGCAATGTTAGCTGTGTATCACATAAATACTGATGGTCACCACTTGGAGCACCTCTTGTAATTGCAGAAGTGTGACTTGTCTTCATCTTTTGTTATTGGTATATATTGAATATTACAATTTTAATACAGTTTTTTCTTTCTTAAAATGCATATGCATTTTTTTGGCTCTCTCTCTGTGTGTGTGTGTGTGTGTGTGTGTGTGTGTGTGTGTGTGTAGACAGACCAATCTTCCTTTGGGGCTAAGGTAGCACCTTATTCTTACCTGGAGCCTTCTACTTACCTTCTGAAGCACAGGTCTCTCTTTCTCTTTAAAGGGCAGTGCTTGTGACCTTAGTTTGGAATTTTTCACCCTCTGTAGTCAGCCAAAGTCTAAAGTTACCTCTGGTTCTTCCTCGCTTTTCTCTCTGACTCAAATATCCCTGATAATTCTAACTCTAAGGCCTTCCTTGCCATGCTTCAAAAACAACATTCTCAGGCCTTATTCTAGGAGCAAACCGTGGTTTAGCACCTGGGGTGGGGAGGGGGATCCTACAGAGCCTTCTGCTCCAGGTCAGATCATTTGACAATTGTCACAGTGATGTATTGAGGGTCTTCTCTTTTCTTCTGTTTATTGGCAATACAATGAACTTGGGCTTTTTAAAGGAATGTTTCTTCTTACCCTTGAAATATCACTGAAGTGACTTTTCCTATTTGTGCTTTGGCTCAAGTTTCTCCATCTTGTTTCTTTGCTAATCTGATACTATAAATGTTCTATTTTCCAGGAATTCCTCAACTCTTTTTATCTGCTGCATACAGCCCTTCTAAATGTATGGTGTCATCATGAATTACTGCTTTTAAAATATCTTTCCTGAATTCCAATCAATGTCTGCCCAGGGAGGGAAGTCATTGTTTGTGTTTAGCATGTCATCTGAATCCTAACACATTTACTGACATTTGTAATCTCACTGCCTGGCACTTAGGAGCTTTAAGGATACCAAAGTGCTTGAATTCTCCACATACACACACACACACACACACACACACACACACACACACACACACTGCCATATCAAGCTTCTGTGCCTTTGGTCACATGGTTTTCTCTTATTCAAATACTCTGCCCAAATTTGTTCTACTGGGAAATTCCTACTTATTCCTCAAAACTCTACCCAACCATTCTTTTCTGCAGGAAAGAACTAACCAACCAACCCACCAACCAAATAAATAAATAAAACAAGATTTTAGAGACACCTCAGTTTGGTTTAAATCCCCCTTCTCTAACCTCTGTGTACGGTATATCTCTGAGGTTGCCAGATAAAATATTTGGGAAACATATATACTAAAAATTGGTCATTGTTATCTGAAATGCAAATTTAACCAGGCATCCTGTTTTCATTTTTATTTTTGTTTTCTAAATCTGGCTATACTAAATATCTTCTCACTCGCTATACTGTGCCAATTTTATCTTCCTATATGGGAACCTTTTCCTTGGGTCCTGAAAGTTCCTTGCAGGAAGGGACCATGTCTTTTCTTGGTGGGGAGTTAGGTGCAATACGATAGGAATCATATCTTTTTTACCTCTGAATCCCTAGTGGCTGACTAATTGTCTCACACACAAGGTTATTTTAGTTAGGATCTTTCGGTCGCAAGTAAAAGAACAAACTCAAGCCCATTTTGAACAAACTGCTATCTCAATTATGAATAAGAAAAATAAAATATTTTATTTTACCTTTATTTATTGCTTCTCAATGTTCTTTTTAGCTTTATGCAGATCTGAGTTTCTGACCTCTAAGTATATCATTTTCCTTCTCTCTGAAGAACTTTTAGCATTTCCTGCAAGGCAGGTCAGCTGGCAAACAAGTGCCTTTGATGTCTATCTGTCTAAAAAGTTATTTCCCATTAACTTTTGAAGGACAATTTCTCTAGATATAAAAATCTAGGCTGCTTTTTCTTTTTAATTTTAACACTTTAAATATTTCACTCCATTCTCATCTTGCTTGCGTGGTTTCAGAGGAAAAATCTGATGTACCACATTTTGCTGTGTATAATGAGCACCCACAATTTTGGTCCAAACTTTCAGGGAAAAAAAAATCTTTTGAATTTAAATTTGTATTTGTTTATATTTAGGTACTTGTTTGTTGTATTATAAAGAAATTTTAGCATTTATTTTTTAACATATTATGTCACAAGAAATTTTATGTAACATATAATTACAAAACACAAGAACAGACACAAGATATAAGGAAGTTTATGAACTGGTAACAAATTTATGATATTTACTTATCATAAGCATAAATAAAATAATAAAAAAACTAATTAAAAATAATTAAAAACAGAATTAGTACTACCCATACATAGCGTGCATCTTTATTTTTCCCTCACAAATTTAGGCAAAAAGTGTGCATTATATACAGCCAAACACAGTGATACTTATCCTCATTCCTCTGTAAATAAGGTGTTCTACTTCCCAGCTGTCTTTGCCTTCCTGCAGTTTGAATATGATATGCCTAAATGTAGATCTTTTCATAGTTATCCTCCTTAATGTCCTGTAAGCTTCATGGTCCTGTGGTTTGATGTTTGTCATTCATTACCTTTAGAAAATTCTCAGCCATTATTACTTAAAAAAAAATTTTTTTTTATTCCATTCTCTTTTGCTTTTCCTTCTGGTATTCCTAATAAGCTTATGTTACACCTTCCGTCACTTTTTCACTGTTATAGGTTACTCTGCTCCTTTTTTTCATTCTCTTTTCTCTTCGTTTTTCAGTTTGGGAAATTTATATTGACATACCTTCAAGCTCACAGATTCTTTCCTGGTCCATCTCAAATCTACTGGTGTGTCCCTCAAAGGCATTCTCCTGTTTCTGTGTTTTTAATTTCTAGCAGTTCCTTTCCCCTCTCTCTTCTTAAGAGTTTCCATCTCTCTGCTTACATTTCCCATCTGTCCTAGCACCAAGTCCTGTTTTTCCGTTAGCACCCTTAGTAGCTTACTGTGATTTAAATTCCCATTCTCATAATTCTCAAACCTCTGAATCTGGTTCTGATGCTTACTTTGTCTTTTCAAACTTTCTTTTTGTCTTTTGTCCTGCCTTGTCAGACATTATGCACAGAGTAAAAAGAAACGAGGTTACATAGGCCTTTAGTGTGAGGTTTTAGGTTTACCTGGCTAGGAATTAGGCTGCGTGTACTGCTTGCAGTAGCTGTGATGTCAGTAGCTAAAATTTCCTCCAGTGTAGGGCTGGGCAAGACATTGATCATGGTCCACCGGTGGAGCATCAAGCAATTTCGGAGTGACGGCCCAAGTTAAGAAAAAAGTGTCGCAACATTATGCCAGGGCCTAGCGGCTAGGCAGCTAAACATAAAAGAAACACATTTTCCACACGCATACATGTAGCTGCTAGAGGTGAGAATCAGCTCTTCACCATCAAGGCCACTGTATGTACTTGAGCAAGTGAAAATAAATAGTGGATTGCAACACTTGGAGAAACTTCAAAGTAGCACTTGCCCTGATAAAGTCTGCCCAGGCCTGTTCTAGTGTCTTTTATTTTTTGTCATTGATTTCTTTGGGTTTTCCTAGGGATTGTCTTTTAATCAATCCGAGGCTTGCAAGTTTTTCCATTGTTGGCCCCTATTATTATACACAGCCCTATTGATGTGGTGGTTAAGATATGGAAGAAGTAAAGCATTCTATAATTCTATGAGTACGTCTCTGTCGTCTAGTTCCGCTGGGCTGTGAACTTCACAAGCTCCTTAGTTTTGTTTTGCTTTTGCCCCTCAGGTGGGGTGGGAAGGCTGGAAAGGGCTGGAATTGGATATTTCCTTTTCCCCACATCACTTAGGCTCCCACAAAATCCACGTGGGTTAGGCTCTGGTAAAATAGTTTTCCTTGCGGGCAGACCTTTGTAAAAGAGAACAGAATGCTCTGGGCGTATTTCAAAATAGTTCCTCTGCCCCTCCCCTTCCCAGAGGCATTTTCTCAGATCTTCAATTCTGAGAAGTTGATGGGGATCCTGGAGGGAAAACCAGTGAAAGTGCCAGGGCTTGGCCTGAGACTGGGTCCTTAGATTTTCTCTCTCAAGTTAGTCTGGCTCAGACCCCCCGCTTAGGTTTCAGACCAGCTGCTCCTTGAGATGCCATTTCTGCTCTGACTCCCTGCAGTCGCCTTTCTCTTCCATTTTCAGGGCAGTGGTTTGTGCCTGGGATGGATCTCAGGAAAGGTGTTGATTTTCACATTGTTCAGTGTGACAAGAGGGCAGGCATGGTAAGTTCCACCATCTTAGTTGTTGGACCTGAAACCACCCACCACCGTTTTTTGTGAACTAAAAACAATTTTTGCATTTTCAAAATGGTTGAAAACAAACTCCAAAGAGGAATATTATTTCATGACTAGTGAAAATTACCTGAATGTCAAATGTCAGAGTCCATAATTAAGTTTTGTTGGAATACAACCATGCTCATTTATTTATATTGTTTATGGTCACTTTTGTGTCACAGAAGTAAGCTGAATGGTTTTGGCAGAGACCTTAAGGCCCACAATGCCTAAAATATTATCTTCCCCTTTACAGAAAAGAAATGTCCAATTCTTCCTCCATGTCTCTTAATATTTCTTTATATTTTCCATCTCTTTTGTCTGTCCTACTTCTGGGTAATTGTGTCAGATTTGCTTTCCAGTTTATTATCTCTTGTTGTATCTAATCTGCTGATTTTCTGTCATTTTTTTCCTTCAACAATTATATTTTTAATAGCTAACATTTATTTTATTTTTTTCTAAGTGGCAGATTTTGATCATCTGTTGTTGCTTAATACCACTTTTATTTTTTTAAGCATTTCTTATATACTCATTTTATATTCTGTATCTGATAATTCCATTATTTGAATCCTTTGAGGTCTAAATCTGATGTTTGCTACTTCTCTTACTAAGGCTGGTTTGTTTCCTTATGTTTTTGATGCTCCTTGATTGTGAGCTCATCTTTGGTAGATCCACTCTGTGGTCCTACATTGAGAATGCTTTGTCCAGAGAGGATTCTGCTCTTCTAAAAGCCAGGGAGATGACAATGACCTGGAGCCTTACAGCCTTCTTCCAATTTTTCTGGCTTAATCTGGGAGTCTTAGGTTCAGTACTTCAGGCTTGCTCTGTTGACCCAAGACTATTTTTTCCCCTCAATTTCAGCAACAATACTGGTGATAAAGTTGGTAGTTGTTCTTTGGTATGGCCTGTCTTCCAAGTGCATGCTCCTCAACCTTTCCTTTCAGTTCAGTTTTCTTTTTTATTCTTCTGGTCCTTGGGAATTTCCTATAATCTCAGCAACAGAATAGAATTATTAGTATTATTTTCTGTGTGATTTAGATGTTCTGTAACAGGAGGGGTTCCTGGCTATCTAATCCGTCAAATTAGCAGAGCAGGAGTCCTAGCCACACTTTTTTCTGCATATACAACTAATTTGGGGCCCTCACTTGCTGGTTCTCTCCTTCCCGGGACCAGGGTAGGGGACTATTTCTACACTTTCTTCTTTCCTTCATACCCCTATGCTTGCCCTTGTCTCCAGCACCCATTTTATTCCCTTAATAGATACCCAAGCTCCGAGTCAATGGTGGTGGCACCCGCTCTTTGACTAAACAACACCCTTTCTCTGGTTTCGTGTCAGGGACAACATTGAATTTGTGGCTTTTAAAAAGCATATTGGGTCTCCTTTTCTCCTCCCATTTCTAAGCACATACAGTCTCTATTCCTATCTCTAACCCATTTAAACAAGCTCTCTTTGTTGACATGATTTAATTGTTATTTACTGATGTTGTTATCTCAGGTCTGTTCTGTGGAACTGCCCCTTGGGTCTTGAGTGTATGGCTTAAAGCTAAATGCTCCTCTTCCTCTGTTTACATCACCATCCACATACTGTTTTGTCATTTTCCGATTGATTAGTTACTTCTGCAGCTGCTGCCATCAGTTACAAATGGCTTGAAGTGCAGAGACAGGGGATATGAAAATACCTTGTAAGCTGTAAAGTCCTGTATAACACTAAGGACTATTCAGGGAATAAGATACACAAGGGTCTTAAAGGCTTCTGAAGCTGAAAGTTGGTCTGTACAGGAAGAAAAATCTGAGTCCTTTAAGGGGGAAATGGAACATCCTATTTAGAAGCTGCTGCCAATTCCATTCTTCCTCTATTTAAATAGAGCACATCTATTTTTATCAAAGACTGAGGACAAAAGAATCACTGCTAAGTCCTCCAACTACACTTGCAACAGCTTCCATGTCTCCCAATGCACAACATAGACACAGAGGATAATGGCAGTGTGCACCCAGGAATCACGGTGTGGAGGTGCAGATAGAGTCACCGTGCTGGTGGACAGTATGACAGGGATCTTCCAGAAGCTCATGTTAATTCAAGATTATGAAATCACCTTGACAGTCAGGCTATGGTTCCAGGGCTAAGACTGGGAAGAGGCAGTTTTCTGATGTGCATGTGTGTCTCTGAGCAGAGGAACCAAGAGGCCTTATGAATGTAGCAGAGAGTGTTGGACTAGGATTCTGGAGATTGTTTTCTTGATGGAAAATAGAAAAGTGATACTGAATTGTTAGATGATGACAACAGCTCCTTCTCGGGTATGAGGTTGCCTTTCAACTCAAATTCTGTGACTCTATGATCATTATCCGTTCACATGGTTTTGTCTGCACTGAAAAACTAGGCCTTGATTCATGGTTTTTCGTTTGTTTATCTTAATTCCTTGGGTTTTGAATTCCCATGTTTGTGTGTTCCTGACTTGTGTTCAGGCAGCCACGATAGTTGATGTAGGAAAGAGAAAATACATACATCCTCCCTTTCCCCTAAGAACTAACCCTCCCTACTCTAGGATACATTCCCAAGTCCTACAACGTCCCACCGGAAGCACTGCTGGAACTGCCAGTGTTGTTGCTGAGGCACATTCCTGCTCCCGCAGAAGCTCGCCCTTTCTGTTTCCCACAGCGCTTCCCAAACACTCCAGCATGAGGAACTCCAGAACTTTCTGCTGGTGCTTTTCACACACACACACACACACACACACACACACACACACACACAGAGCCTAGTCATAATTGCTTCTGTGAATACCATTTCAGAATGTTTTAATACATGTTTGTCTTTCAGTCTTCAAGTCCCAGATTTAAGGACACAATGAAAGGCCTGCTTTTACATTCAACTTCCTGCTACCAATGTTCCTTTCTTGAACATTTCTTTTTTTTTTTTTTTTGGTATGTGGGTAGCTCCCTGGCTGGGAATCGAACCCAGGCCGCAGCACTGACAGCACCAGCGGTGAAGCCTTAAGCCGCTACACCATCAGGGAACTCCCCCTTTCTTGAACTTTTGACTGATTCCTGGCTAATTAATTCTAAGCAGCCAGTGCAGGGATTCTCATTACTATCCCACTGCATGACCTACCATTTGATCTTGTCATTTTCCCTCATGAAGTCAGGCCTGTAGTCTAGACATACATGGAGATTCCCCAGCTCCCTAGATGCTAGAAAATGAATCTTGGTTTATGTACGTTTGAGTTAAGCCTATTCGCAGTCTTTGGCAAGCACTCCTGCTTCTAGATGCACAGGTCCCTAAACCAACCCGATCAGAATCTCTCCTGCTTTGTGAAGGCTACATCCTTCCTTCATTTCCATTTCTGCCTTGAACCATCTGTCTTTCCAAATCTTCCAAACATGGCTTCAGAAACAAAAAATTACTTATTCAATATCTGGCCTTCAGTATTCACTTCTCCTAGCTAAAACTTGTTATTCCCCCTACTAGACTACACGCTTCCTCTTGCTGACAGGAACTGTGCCTTTTCTGTTTGAACTACAGCATCCAAAACCGTCCTTGGCATAGAGTCATCACTTGGTGCTCATTCAAAGAGTAACTGAATGAATAAATGAACTAATTCCCTTAATGGATAGTGAATGAGTGAATACAATAAACTTTTCTATAATGTTGTACTTCCCATTCATCAGTATTATTGAGACTGATTTCTAAATTGTCCCCAGGACAGAGTGAGCCCATTTCTGAAACAATATGCAAGTTAGGCGCCGAATTATAAAAGGTTTACACATCCTAGTCATCCATTCACCTGCTAACACTTGATCTTAGCCAAAAGGCTGAGAAGCCATGCCATTTACCTTTTAAAAGGATACAGCCCTACATGATTGATTCAAATTTATCTTGCATACAGTTTTCAACTGCTTTTGGGTAGGAACAATTTGTTTTATATGCTAGCTCCTACCACCCTGCCTTCAGTAATCTCACTGGAAGAAGGAATACGAGGTGTGATAAAAATAAAAATATGGTGACAGTGAATGCTGCTGCTGAGTGCCATCCAACAGAAAGGCAGGGGTCTTTCATGCGGGAAGTGGTGCATCAAACCTTAGTGACAGTGTGTGACAGGTTTCACCTTGTTTGGTGCAGTTGGTTGTAATCTGTGGTTCAGAGAAGGTGTGTTTTAGAGTGTGCCGTGAGTCACAGATCACCAACAATGCAGTAACACACATTTCTGTCAAATAAAAACATTGCGGTGTGTCCTTATCCACCTTATGCACTGGATCTGGCACCGTGTGACTTCTGGTTCTTCCCCAAAGTCAAAATGACCGTGACAGGTCAGGTTTTTGAACTGATGACTCAGGACATCGAGGCAGCCATGACAGCCCAACTAAAGGCACTCGTGAAAGAGGACTTCCAGAACCGCCTCAGAAAGGGGCAGGAACAATCGCATGTGCGTTTGAAGTGAGGGGCGTGTTTGGAGGGGAACTAATGGCAATGTGTCTTTTATTGTAATGCATTTTTTTAAACATTTACTGTTTTGTTTTTTGTTGTTGTTGTTGTTGTTTTTACCATACCTTGTACATCTTTGTATCATTTTGTCCAGCCTTTATCACTGGCTTAATTATACAATACCTGCTGACCAAAAGTGCAGATCCCTGAGTAGATCATACCTAAGTTGGATGACAGAGATCAGATGCCCAAACTGAGAAAACAGGACTCCAGGTGGAACTAAGAATGAAAGCAAAAATGTAAAACAATATATGTGTTATAATAAAGAAAATTCCAGTACAAGGTACTAAACGAGAATGACAGCACAGGTGAGAATGCGTTGAGCCCATTCTATGACTATATTGCCTTTGGGGTTTAGTTAACATTCCTGAACCTCAGACTTCTCATCTACAAAGTAGGAATAATTCAAATATGGACTAGGTGCTTATTATTTGTCAGACACTATTCGGTACATTTTGTTAAATACAGATGTGCACACACACGTGTTTCTACGTGCCTAGAAAACAACTAGATTGGAAGGCTACACGTAAGAAAAATGAAAACAGTGACTGCCTATGGGGTGAAGAGACTAGGGGGCAAAGATGTTTGTTTTGTACTTTATACTCTTCTGTATTGATAGTGTGTGTGTGTGCGCATGTGATACACGTTTTGAAGTTCTTCGATATCGTCCTGTAGTACCTGGGAGTGTTGTGTGCAGGTGGTCAGAAACATGCCCAAATTCTGTGCTTCCCAAACTGGGGAGCACACCACCACAGGGACATTGGTGGAGTCCCAAATGAATGTCCCCGAAGTCCCAAGTAAAGGGTAAGCATACCATGTTTTATGCTTTTCAAACTTTCCCTTAACTCCTTAAAACCTATCTTTAAAAATGAAATTAATATAGGAACATAAGACCATAGGTAAGAAAATCCATTCACAAGTCTGAACTCTTAAAAAAAAAAAATCATTTTATTGATCCTTTACCATACAAAATTTATTCAAATCACACCCATTTGAAGTGGTAAGATCACAGCTAGAGAACAGGTTACCCTGTAACAAATCTATTTACAAAATCCATCATAAAAGCTTTTTTTTTTTACATTATATTACACATTTTCTTTTTTTTAAACTAGCATACAACACAAAGCTAAACCGATTAGTAGTTTGCCTTCTCCCAATTTTGGGAGAAATACTTCCTTTTGACAAAATCATGTACCCCACAGGAAAAGAAATTCCCACAATCTGACAATTGCCACCTGACTCACTCTACAAGGCCTCTTCCTTTAAATCCCTCCTCTCATCCACACGAGTTGTCATGCACACGCTGAGCTCTTGCTTCTTTTTCCTGAAAGCTAAAGCTTTAAATACTGCGACTTTATTTACAGATCTACACTTAATGACAAAAATGAAAACAAGAACCACAACAACAACAAAAAAAACCACAAAAAACAAAATAACACTCTTAAAAAATTACAAACCAGCTAGAAAATATTCTGGCAGTGTTTACAAATTAATTGCTATCTTTGTACAAAATTGCTAGGTAATGACAATGTGAGTAGACTACATATCAACTTAAATAAAACAATTGCTATGCACAAATCTGTACATATAAACACACACCTAACACTGTTTGACAGCTCATGTGTTGCCCTTTGTACAGTTTATTTTCTAAGGCTCACGCAGTCATAGTTCGCACACTTGTAACTTTTAGCCATTTCATGTGTGAGCTTTAATAGCAGCAACTCAATGGTACCAGGAAACCGGCATACTTAGACTTAAAGTAACACAAGCATCGGAGTACTAACCCACTTTGTGTGCCAGATACGATGGCAAAAAGAAAAGGACTAATGCAAACAGAATACAGCATGGACACTGACTTAATGTACACCAGTTAAGCCCATTAACTGGGAAAATCTTATGCATGAAGGAACTGTTAAGACTTATTAGAATTCCTTTCATTTTTTTTTTTTAAACAATAAATACGGCATTACATTACGAAAAGGTTTAATGAGAAAGTCAACAAAACACACAACCACCTAGCCAGGCGAGCTTAGTCTTTAGACTTTGGGAAAAAAAATCAGCTTTGTGCAGCTGGCAAAGAGAATGACACTGGAAGCAGAGGCAGCTAACCAGAGGAGATAAATATGGGCAATGGGGAAAAGCTTGGCATGAACGGTTTCCCATACAGGAAAAACCCCCACAGTGCATTTCCAGTAGGCACTTGACACGAAGCTCTCCCTCCCTCCTCCACCCCCATGCTTCCGCTCGGACCACACCGATATTTGTACCAAGTCCAGTGTGTGTGCAGGGAGGAGGCGGGGGATGGAGGCAGAAGAAGAGAAAGGAGGGTCATCTGCACCTTTGTTTGTCTTCCCAAACACACACCCATGCATACCTACACAAGTCATTTAAAGTGCTGGTGTCATGGTTTTGACCCCACCACCACTTTGCATATTGTGGAAATCTACCTAGAGTAAACTGGCTGGGGTGCTCACTTTTGTTTTGTCTTTTTCCTAAGGGATCTTTTCAATTCAATTACACACATGAATCGAGTGCCTCCTATGTACCTACCACTGGGTCAGGCACATAGCATTTCAATTTCACTGTTTGTTTTGAGGTTTGTTTGTAAGACTCCCTCATTCCCACGGTCTTTAGCATCCAAGGAATGTATTTGAGGTACTACATCACATTCCCGGCCGGAAATGGCCATCTCCACCAGCCAACGGGAATGCCATTCCGGGACAGAGCTGGTAGGATTCGCAGCTGACCAAGTCTCCAACTTGGGACGTCTTTCCTGAAGAGTCAAGCGGGAAAACACCCTGGCATTCTATCGCTTCATTGTCTACATCCACACTTCCCTTGGTCCAACTTACTCCTTCATCGTGGACGGGGAACGGGTTCTGGCCAGGGGTGTTGCAGCCCCCCACAAAGTGGGAGCTCCCTGTTTTCACCAGCTCAAGTCAATACCACTGACAGAATGCCACTCGACACAATGGGATGTCTTTCTCCCTAGAGGCTTCTCCATCTGACCCCATCCTGAGAAGTGGTCTCCCTGAGTGCAGTGTAAGAGAGCCCTTTCCCCGGTCACGGGGCCCCGGGAAGCCCAAGGACGGAGGGATCCACACCTGCTGCTCCTTGGGACTGCTGGTCATCTGACCTGTTTCTCTTTTCCAATGGGCCACCAATGTCAGCGAGCTCCAGGACCGACTAGCTTCAAGCTCCCCCTCCGGGAAAGGAAGCCAGATGGGGCAATGCTTCTTGCAGAGGCTGTTAAATAAACCTTAGCTCACACACACGTGTAGATGCTCTGATCAGAGAGGTTCTCTACCCCTGCTTAAATAACTCGAATTAGCAAAAACCGCTTCAAAGTAAACAATTAAAATGAAATGGTGATGGGTGCCATAGGAATGCTTAAACGGCAGCTAAAAAAATTTTTAAAAAAGTCTAAAACAATCCACAAAGAACTGCTAAGTAGGCATTTGCTACAAATCAACTTTAAACTCACAAAGACGCTGGGGGCAAGGGAGTGGGAGTGGTTTATGGAGACAGGAAAATCCACGACAGCTGAGAGCGGCAGACCGCGACTACTCTGCATCTGCAACAAGTACGAGAGGATCTGAAAACGGGTGCTTCATCCAAGGAGGCTGTGGAGGTCCTCTCGACCTCCTAGCAGGACGCGCGGTCCATAGCTTACACATAATTAGGCCAGTCATTTAAATATTCCTAAGAAGAGCTGAAGAAATCCATCTCAAACTTGCGCATGACTTCAAGTGTACAGTTCCTGCAGTTCCATTCCATATTAGCAGACCCCAAAGACATGCATTCTGTGGAGAAGGCACGGCTTGAAATGCTATTAAGGAAGATTGCTGTGTTCTAGTGGGCCAGGTGGCCAGACCCCGTTCTACAGCCCCGCCCTCAGGCACAGCGAGCCAACCTGGGAGGGAGGGACGAAAGGGACGGGCGAGGGACACCTGATTGCACATTTTCTCACTTGCTGACTCATCCAGGAGGTTTTGGAGTCTGGGGCAAAACAGGGTTTTCCCAAGGGAGCCTGCAACTGTGCGCTTAGACAATTAAAAAAAATTATTAAAATGTCTCCTTTGTTCTGAAGTTTGTAGCTTACTTCATGATACTATCTTGGAGGAAGAAGGTAGGAAGGGACAACACTGCATGACAGATGTTCTGGTTCCATAATAAAAAAATATTGGTTTATAAGGGGCATTCACAAAGCCTGATCAACTACACATGAAGTCTTCCACCAGTGGGAGTTTTTCCAGATCATAAGCGTCGAAGAGATCGCTGATGCCTTCTTCCTCCCCGAGGCTTAGGAGATAGTCTTCTTGGAGCAGAGGAGGCAGTAAGTTCACAAACGGTCCTTCGAGGTTGGAAGGAATTTGGTCCTCAGTTTGCTGTAAAAGGTTGGCTGGCGAGGCCAAAGGAGAAAGGTTTGCCATGGAAATCGAGCAATCGCTATGTCCTGAGTTGCTTGAAGCCAAGTCTGAAAAAAATTGGTGGAAACACAAAAATAAATCAGGAGTAAGTGAAAATGGTGTTTTTGCTAGCGTATCCATGTTGCTGTTATAAAAGCATTCGCCCTCTGCTAACGACAATTTGAAGGCACTGTGATACAGATCACCACCTCTTACACTAACAGGTACTGTCTGTCAGCAGTGACTTGGCAGCCTTTCTCTGTTCTAGACTACTCACTCATCTTTTAAAATACTTACTGCTAGCAGACGAGAATACAAACAATTTCAAAGCTTAGAGGCTAACAAGCTCAAAAACTTCTCTCTGATACCAACTCGTCATTTTTAAGGAAACACAAAACAAAAACATGCATACTGCAAAGTTGGCTCCCTAGTAGAAACTCACCAATTTTGATTTAGTCTTTTCTGAATACCAGCTTATGAAAGAGACCTCTAAAAATACAAATAAGACTTATTCGCTTTGAATGTCCATGGGGGAAAAAAGTGGACTTTCGTTTTACCATGTGATGTGCTATATACTAGTCTCCCTTTATCTGCGGTTTCAGCTACCCACAGTGAACTGTGGTCTGAA
Organism: Lyroderma lyra; assembly: GCA_004026885.1. Lineage (NCBI taxonomy): Eukaryota > Metazoa > Chordata > Mammalia > Chiroptera > Megadermatidae > Lyroderma > Lyroderma lyra. Next base: position 133,970 of record PVJL010002311.1, read on the forward strand.
AATATTAAATGGAAAACTACAGAAATAAACACAAGTTTTAAAATGCCACCGTTCTTGGTAGCGTGATGAAATCTCATGCTGTACTACTCCATCCAGCCCAGGGTGTGCATCATCCCTGTGTCCAGCATCTCCGCACTGTGTACGCTCGCAGTCCGTTAGCCATTTAGGAGCTGTCTGGGTTATCAGATGGACGGTTGTGGTTATCACTGTGCTTGTGTTCAAGTAACCCCTGCAGTAGCCTATTGGTGCATCAAAATACCTATCTTGTTCATCTCACTTCATCTCATCACACGGGCACTGTGTCATTTCACATCAGTGCAAGAAGGGTAAGCACAGTATAATAAGATACTTTAGGGGAGATACATTCACGTAACTTTTATTATAGCATATTGTTAGGTTTGTCTTATTTTATTATTAGTTACTGTGGTTAATCTCTTAGTGTGTCTCATTTATAAAGAAAAAAACCAAAATAAAACCCAGTCTATATAGCTGACCCTTGAAGAACAAAGTTTTGAACTACATGAGTCCTCTTATACGCAGATTTTTTTCAATAAATAACTGTTCCTGTTTTTGATCTGTGGTTCAGAGCCCATGGGAGTTCTGGAAGCAATCTTCCGCCAGATACCAAGGGACAAGTTAAGTTTTGCAGGAGTCAAAAGTTATATGCATATTTTCAACTGTGTGGGGGTCAGTACCCCAACCACCCACCTCACTGCTCAAGGGGTTCAGTACCTTCCCAGTTTCAGGCATCCACTGGGAGAACTACCGTATTTTTTTTGCTCAGTATTAAATCAGACCCATTTGCTGAGATCATTCTTAGTCCTGCCGCTATATTGGGAGACAGTAGGGGCCAGTGGAGGAAGGAGTTAGATTTATTTATTTTTGGGAGTAGTGGGGGTTTCCTCCCTGATCCTCTCTCCATCAATCACATCAAGGTGTGGGGGAGAAATTAAGACAAAACTTCTTTGATAGGCTTCTCTCTCCAAACATTTTTCATTTCCCTCTCTAATGATCTCTGTAGCATCATGCAAAGGTGTGTGGCCAAGTGCAGCAGATGATTCACCCAGATAGCTCTCAGCTTCACTTCCCACTTCAGTTGGTTTTTTCCCAAACACTGTAGGAACATGGTTCCTGCCAATAGCAAAAGTGTCAGAGACTCCATTAGTGGGTAGAGGAGTCATTAGCCCAAGATCGTTATTTTATTCTGTAAACTAGTCAGAATACCTTTTAAAAAAATGAGAGCTTAATAACAATAATAACAGATTTTGCTTCTTGCCTCAACTTGTGGTTCTGATGCAGGACCTTCTAGTCACCTTCATTTTTAACACAGTTCCCAAATTACACAAGCAGAATAGCTACCTTTGGAAGGGGGTTTAGGGATATTTCCATTGTGGTCTTGGTTGTTTGTTTTCATTGGACTGTGTGTTTCAGTCTCTTCTGGACACAAGTAAACCTCAATGGGTCCTTGGGTACTTGACAAGTGTATTTGTAGGCTCTATCAACAGAAAACAGTGAGAAAAGTTTACAATGAAAGTTCTTTTAGAAAGGAAAGCTATGGTAATTTTTATCTAAACATGGAAAGAGAGGGTCATTTTCAGAGTTCTTTTTTCATAAGTAGTCCACTTTTCTCAATGACTGCCATCCTCCAGAGCAGAAGTCAGCAAACAATAGCTCAAGGGCCAAATCCAGGCCAGCTGGTTTTGTAAATAAAGTTTTACTGGCACATAGGCAGGCCTACTCCCATTGTCCAACCCTCTCTACACCATGCTATAATGGCAGAGCTGTGCAGTTGTGGTATGGCTCACAAAGCCAACAATATTTACTGTCAGGCCCTTTGAAGAAAAAATTTGCTGACCCCTGCCATAGAGAAGGTGAATTATGCTCTCTAAATATATATATATTATTTTTGCAAAGTATTAAAAGAGTTCCTTTAAGTATTCTAAATACAATATTTCCATTCCTTTATGGTAAGGCTTTCTTCTATGAAAGTTTAATAACCATTGGATGAATAGTATTCTTAAGTGCTAGGAACTGAGTTTAAGAAGAGAATGCAGCACTCTGATATTTACAATTCTTCTGCATCTAGGTCATACAGCTATTATTATCATTTAAAGTGAGAATTCAAGCCTAGATGGGAGCTTGCAAATTTCATTCTCTTTTTGTTTTCTATGCATATTCCTTTTACTACATTTCTTTACCTTATAGTTACAGTGGGGACCACATCCAGAATAATCAATATAAAATTCCCCAATAGTTCAAATGGATCAGAACCACTGGATAACAAATTATGGAAAAAAAAAAAAAAAGAGAGAGAGAGAGATAAAGTACAGAAGGAATAGGGCCTCATACACCACTTTGAGTTGAAAGCCGTGCTTTATCAAAATTAGACTTTTTGGATAATCAATACATATCAAACTGCTGAAATGTTTTTAAAGTTAGGGTTAAGTACAAGAGATGGGGAAAAAACTTGCAAGCTTTTAGGAGGATACAAACTTTAATCATAAGTCAATGATTCTTTCACTTTAGGCATTCCAAAAAGATCTCTGCAGATGAACAAAGACGTTGTCTCCTTACCTCTATTGGGTCAGGCACTTCAAGTCTTGTTTCTGGAGGGGCTTTCACAACTATAACAGTTTGGTCTTTAAGGCCACTAATTTTTCGAATATCTTGATATGTAACATAAGCTAACGTAATGAGTGTTAAGGAAATACTCTAATTGCCTCGGATGTAACCATTATGAAAATAAAATAGATGCATGAAAAAGCATTGAAGTATTTTATGATTTATAACCGTATCTGTCTCTCCTTCCATGTATCTTTACATCTAGGGGATCTCCCATGAATCTTGTTTTCTGGATGGTATTCTAAACAACAAGAGAAATGTACGGCCTTTTCCAGCCCATTGTTAACAAGCCCATGGCTTTTTAAAATAGTAAAATAAACAGAGAGGCAGAATAATTAAAATAACTTATCAGAAGAAACCAAAACCTAATTTAGTTAGGGATTTTCAAATAGATTCCTCTGGAGCACGTTCCATAAACTCCAAAGAAGTGTGCTGTCACTCAAACTGAATGATGACAGATACAAATTTACAAAAAAAAAAAAAAAAAAAAAAAAAAAAAAGCAGCTCTATTAATCCTAACTTTTTGGAAATGCCAATAACTTCTATCAGCTACTTGACTATTAGCAAATGTCAGCAGCCACCCAAACGAATGAATGAATAGGTAGCAAATAGATATATTAGTGGGAGAACTCCGCATACTGCTCAGGTGGGCAGTTTGTTTTCTTAAATGCACCTTGGGCTGGTTTTACCAGGTCTGGCAGAAGTAACGCCCTTTTAAGAGTAGTTACGTTAATGTAGTTATGATACTGTTCTGTTATAGAATTACATGCTTGTGATTTGGGTATAGAGTAGCTCATTAAAAAGGGGAGTTATTTGTGCCAGACCCTGTATATTGTCTAATGATAGGAGTGTCATTATCTCTGTTAGAAAAATTACTCTTTGTGTGATATTATTAACTCTATCAGTATTTCATAGTTCACAAGGAGGGAAGCAGCTTCCAGATGCTCTGCAACCTGAATGAATTTGAGAAACACTGATTTAGGAAAAGAGAGTAAAATAATATTTCAGTGCTCGTGGTGTAGTTATTTCTGAGCACTGAACAATTCTTTTAAGTGCTCTGGCAGCCAAACCTAGGATACCATGAAAGAATATGGTACTTATTATGTAATAAGAGTATTCATGCATGCTTGCCTACAGAGACAAGATTTTACTTGGCACTAAGAGATAGTAAGTTGCATGGCTTTCTTATATAAGAGAAACAGAGTAGCATAATTAATGTACAATGTCTTCCACCATTTTTTAAAAATATTAACCCACAAGAAAAGCTTAGAATAAAACAGCAAATCACAAATCAACGAAGGCATTTATATAGCTAATATAACATAGCTGATAGTCTGTGATCAAACATGTTTAATACAGAAATGGGACTTAGAGAGCCTAGAGGAAATAATGTCCCTTTAGAATTGTAGCTTTTTATTAGAACATGAAGGAAGCTATGAACCTACCAATCAGAAAACAAGCAAGTTTACCCTAAATTTGCATATACATTTAGGGGCATTTATCACAGACTACCTTCCTTAAGTCTCAATAGTTGAGACAACAGCCAATTCAGTGTTGAGCTTAATAGGACAGTTCAAGCAGGAGTCTAGGTTTTAGGTCACCATTTATATCACCAAGAAAGCCAGCTAGTACCTTTATGGAAGTCTTGACAGTTCTGAATTTTTACTGAGAACACCGGGAAAACTGGTAACAATCAGGTACTTAACTCCGCAGCCCCACTATCAAAAAGCTATGTGACAAGAATGTATTAAAATAAAAACTCATTACAATTACTCAACATGCTGCAGGAAGGAAAATTTCAACACATTTGTGAACAAGCTGTACCAACTTCGGAACTGAATGGCAAATGGAAATAAATTGTGCAAACAGTCTCTCTAATCTTACAAACTTAAAAGTGCTTCTATTGTGGCTCCTTCCTGAATTGGCTTCTTGGGTTAGCAGCCCCCTGCAGAGAGGGTTTCATTTTCTGCAACAAAGGCCCCAGAGAAAGCTAATACAGGTGACAACGCTATAACCTACACAGGCCGTCAATCGTGTCACCACCACATCTCCTCCTCACTGTGGCTCCCCCAGCTACAGCTATTCTCATTTCTAACCCTGGACACCCATGCTGGCCACCACATCAGCACACCTCTTCCCCATCTCACTAATCATCGGGTGCTAAGGCTAACCTTTGGGACAACAGGAAACGGACAACTGGAGTTTCAAAAAACTGCCTGACCTGGAAAATACATGTCCGTCCCCACTCCCTCCAAGGAAAAGCCTATTAGAGAGGAGACACTAGAAAAAACTGGGCAGGACATATGTTATTTTCTGTCCCACGAAGGTATATGTGGAATGATCAGGTGTTTGGAACTAAAAATTAGAGATAGAGTAATTGAAAATGTTGGTTTTGTCTTCTACTAATAACTGAGAATCTTCCGGCCAAAATAATGAAGTCATCTCCCAAATCTTTTGTCTGAAGTGAGGTGGTAAACAATCAGCTTTCCTGAGAGGGTCAACAGATTGTCAGCCAGTTGAGAATAAGAACTGGCTTTTTATATTTTTATTTCCAAGGGCGAATTTTTGTAGGTGGACAGATAAATTGAGATTTCTCAGGACTTGAGATCAGTTTTCAGTGTTCTGAATCAACACAATGCTCTAAAAGTTATAGAATGATTTTTTTTATACTCTGTCAATGACAGATTCTACCAATTCCAATTGCTCCAATATCTGATGAAAAGAAAATAGAATGTGAGAACCCCAACAGTGACAGCTCACTCCCACCCAAAATCTGGGAAGCTGAAGATGAATCTGCTAAATGTTGTCATTAATATTAATACCGACACCATACGTATCTTATAATAGTGTTGTCTTACACTATGAGTGTATCGATATGTCCCAACCACACATGAATAAAATGCTTTAAAAAAAGGTTCTCTCCTTGCTATCAAAATAGACATGCTAGGATCCATCTAATGACTATCTTTTCATAAATACTGACTTCTAATACAAAGATAAGTAGGTTCACACACACATACACACACACACATGCATGCATGAAACTATAGTAAAATTCTGCCTTGCGCATAATAGCCAAGATTGTTAAGTAGTCTAGAAGGCACTAACCCCCAATGATCAGGTGCCACAAAGGATATCTTTGATTCTCTGAATCCTCGGTTAACAGTTTGAGGTCCAGGGTGCAGCTTTGGATCAGTTCATCTAATTTCTTCTCTTCCTGACTGAGCTCGGTCACTTCCTTTGACAGGCCTTGACATTGGGCCAGCATGCCCCCATCCTCAGACAGACTGCAGCCCCTAGAAACCCAAACACAGACTCTTCATGGCTACTTGAGAGGCTAAAGGGGGAGGAAAAGGAACAATCAAGGGAGGGTAGGGAGGAGAGGAGTGGGTGGACGCGAGGGAGGGGGAGTCAAACACATGCTGATGGAAGGAGAACTGACTGGGTGGTGAGCACACGATGCAGCACACAGACAATGTACTGTAGAAGTGCACACTTGAAATCTATACAATTTTACTGACCAATGTCACCCCAATAAATTTAATTAAAAAAAAGAGAAAAGAAATGGTCCTTTGGGTAAATGTCCCCTTATCGATACGGGAGGTTACACTGCTTACTAAAGCCAAGTGTTAAAATTAGAACATTTACACACATTTTTGGAGACATATAGTCCTTCACTTTTCACACCACAGAAATTAAGTGAAAAAAAAAAAAAAAGTGCTATTTTCAGGTGTCGGCCCCCGAGAGGAGGCCTGTTTCTTCAGGAGGTTGAAATTTAAAGGGCAAGAGAGGCAGCACCTTGCTGCCACATGCCTCCCAAGGGGGGGAAACAGATAGAAAGACACAGAAAGGCAGAAAAATTTGAAAGAAAAGATGGAATGATTCAACATGCAAGCAAATATCTGACAAGCACAGAAGACCTACGTAATTTCTGAGGGTCTCATCCCAACAACTGAAAGGGAAGAGGAGGTTAAGAAAGCAAGTATACGAGTGCATGCTGTATGCAAGAACAGAGACCAACATCCCAGAGGTGTCCCTAAACCACAGGCCAAAATGGGCCATCGAATCGTCTCAAAATTCTAAACAAGTACAAAAAGGCTACCTGTTCATCCAATCATATTTGAAGTAGTATTTTTTAAAAGCCACCCTATAAAAGGCTTTTTCCTTCCAAGATGCTTTAATTGTGCCTTCTGAAATACTGGCTGTTCTGTGCTCTGCCCATAATTCACAACTGACATAATTGTATATCTGGTTACACATGTGGGTGTATAGGTGACAAGTGCTATCAACGCTGCTTTCCAGAAGGAAGGGGAGCATTTAAATCTCGTCTTAATTTACACAGAAAGTGAGTTAGTCTGCTCCTGGAGCCGTGGATAAAGATACCTGGAGAATGTACATGTACCTAGATGAGTGAATACACAGCCACAGTTGATTTCCAAATTCCTATTAGAGATAAACGGAAAACGTGTAAGTACCTATGAGATTACTCACGTGAGCTCACACACAGACCTCACGGTAGCAAATGGACAGCACTCTCCCTTACCTCGGCAGGGCCCTAGTTAATCCCTACGTCCCCTTGCTTGAGGCTAATCGAATATAAACCCTTTTATTTTATCTGACAGTATCTAAATAGGTCTCTTTGTAAAGAGCCTCTGAACTTCTGGCCTAAAAGAAGCTGAAGAGGGAAGAGAGGAGAGTAGAAAAGAGCAGGAGAAGGAGGAAATGAAGTGTGGTTAGGAATGCGTGTCCGGACTGGGAGGAAGCCCAGTGCTTGGAAAGACCCGATCAGGGCCAAGGGCGAGCAGGGCGGGGGGTGGAGGAGACGGGGGGGCGGGCAGCGTGACGCATACTCACATCCATTGCACGTTGTTTTTAGACTTCTTCTTAATGAGGTGGATGCCTTCCAGTACGTTGGTGATATCATAAATCCTTCTCTTTTGCACTTTCAGCACCTCTGCCGCCTTGTTCAGATCCAAGACCCCATCAGGTGACTGGCTCAGTAGCTGAATGAACTTCTTGGTGAGCAGACCAAGGGATGTATCATACCGTGTTTTTTCTGAGGGAGATTTTGGAGCTTAAAGAAAAACAAAAACCGAGCGGGTGGGGGGTGGGGGAAAGGTAAAGAAATGAAGGGTTTCTTTGCAGTTAAGCGAGCTCCCTTCCCCACTGCAGCCCGAGCATTAGTACGGGGAGCAAAGCAGTCCTGCAGCTGTTTCTGGTAAGTTTGAGAAAGCTATGAAATTGCTTTATTAGAAAAGAAAGGGACAGTAAAACTTCCCCGAGGAAAGCATTTTTCTGTGGATTTCTCAGTGGTGTCCACTTTGGCTTACCCTTTTCCTGGGGGTTAGTGCAGTACTGCACACGTAGGAGGTGCCAAAAAAATATCCGTTGAATGAAAAAGTGCTGTAGCCCCAGCATTTCGTGTCAGGGGTGTACACAGACGGTCCTCAACTGGCCTTTCGGGCTCCAGGGTGTGTATGGGAACACACGTGTTCACCGATACTTCAAATGATGCTTCATTTGGATGAAGACTGCCTGGGGGTCTTTTAATCAAGTCTCCCCACACTTTTTGAATGAAAGTTCTTATATTTAATAGTTAGCATCTATTCTCTTATAGGTGCACTGTTCAAAGGTTTAATTTAGCAGCACGCACAATTTGTGGATTGCCTAATTCATAAGTACAGGAAAGGCGAAAACCAAGTCTAATTTAGCCTTTACATTTAATGCCAGACATTAAGAACTAGTTAGCTCTTTCCAACCGACTTTTCTCTCTCTCCCAGAAGAAACGGGGATCATGTTCGATGGAAAGGGAAACGAGCTGCAATTTATTGCTCTCACTCAGTTCTTAGGCTACCTTACGGTGAGCTCGAGATTTAGGCTGATAGACATTCCTGACTCTGGCACAGTGTGTCTACACCCAGTTAGCCCCAGTCTCTGAAGTAACGACCGTTAAGGGAAGTTAAAATGAACACTGATTATAGAATGTGCCCAAGAGCGTGGGTTCTGAGTTGAAAAATGAAACTGAACACATTTAAAGAGGCCTCCCCTAAAGTCGGGATTTAGATACCGGGGTGACTCTTGCAAACCTTTTGCTGGGTGTCTGCAGGCACTGGATTAATTTTTTTGGATAGGCATAGAAAGAAATAAAAAAGAACAAAACATGCTAAAATTATTCACTCCTTGGCATCCGTCCAGCTCCAAGCTTTGAAAGTTGGAAACCCACACCACAGAGAATCCGAGATGAAAGAATCCTTACTTTTGGGACTGTCTGGACTTCGCAGGGCAGCTCTCCCTTTGCCCTTAGGGGTTTTTAAACCATCTGAGAGGTACTGATGACCGCTTTCTCCTAGCTCCAGCCTTCGCTTGGCCTGGAACAAGAAAGTACAAGCGTTCGTCCCTGGTCACATGGACGATCACAGGAAGTGAGGCTGTTTGGGATCTGGCCCCTGGCACATGCTACAGGCCCGTGCCCTCTCTCACCACCTCTGCTCCACTCCCTCGGGTCCTCGTCATTCCCCACAGCCAGGGTTCTGGCCCTGGGCTGTCATGCACACTCTCTCTTCACCTGCAGGGATGGTCCACATATGCTCAGATGGACAAATCCAACAAACCTTTACGACTAGCTTCAGGAATCGCCTGGTCCATTTACTCAGTGCTTTGATCTATGTGCCAGGCATGGGGCTAGATACTAAGAATATGGAGGGCACCATGAAACTTAAATTCACTGTTCTCCAGGGAAACTTTGCTGCCTCTCTCCATCTCTGACCTGGGTTGAACCCCCTTCCTTGTACTCCCCAAACACTGTGTTTATTTGTATCATAACCTTATTGGATATAAGAGTTATTTTACTAATCTGGTTCTCATTTCCTTTAGAGCAGGGACTGTTTCCCATTTATCTTTGTATACCTAGTGCTTGGCACAAAGCCTGGGTTTCTGTAGGTATTCAAACACACACACACACACACACACACACACACACACACACTTTCTCTCTCTCTCTCTCTCTCTCTCTCTCTATATATATATATATATATATATATATATATATATATATATATTCAATGAAAGAGTGATTGAATAGTAACACAACTAGTCACAGACTACAAATGGTCGTTTATCAGAATAACAAATGTTACACTCACTCACTCTTGTGCTTCAACTAGTATTACTTTCACCATTTTGTCATCAAATCCATCAAATAAGAAGTCCTCACCTAAGTTTTTAATTCACTTTCATTTCACTTTAAAAATATCCATTCAGTGTCGTCTTCTACATACTAGGCTCAGATAACAGAAGTAAGAAAGACAGATGAGTCCCTGTCTTCCTAGGGCTTAGGGTCCACGAGAGAAGGCAGATAATTAAAGGAGTAATTACTAAGTACTAACTAGGTGTCATGATGGGTGTCCAGATACACGCAGCGTCAACCAGACACCCCACATGGCAACATGTAGTGAGGCCCATTTTAGGGCAGATTCTTCTAATGAAGGGATTCGCAATTTCAAAATAGCTTCCTATGACACAAAAGTGGAAGTAATAACTTCTCAGCTGATGGCAAATACTCAGCTTCTCTATGGAAAGTTAGCAGCTAAATTTGTGCTGTTCGCTGCGGCGAGCAACCAGCCATGGGTGGCTCACCTGAACTGACTGATCTATGCTATACATTTAAAACACACACTGGGTTTCGAAGACTTTGTACAAAAAGGGTAAAACTATCTCAATAATTTTAATATCGAGGATGTGTTAAAATGAAAGTGTTTTGGCTTTATAAAAGTAAGGTAGTATTAAAATTGTTATTTGACCTCTTTCCTTTTCTGGGTTTGTTTCACTGTGTGGCTTGCGTTGGTGGCACACAGTAGCTTTCCATCAGCTAAATATGACTCTAAAGGTCTAGGAACGACAATTTGCAAATGTGTTTTTTCAACTTCATTTTTCCTGCCCACAAATTCTGTATAATCCTTGTATGGGCCTGCGTTTGGATTGGCTCAGCAAAATTCTCTTTTCATCAGGCAAAAGCTCCCTCTCGCAGCCCAAGTGCACACAGGTGACTCAACCTGGCTCATCGCTAGGGCCCACAACCAAAGCTGGACGAACAAAGGCCAACGCTAGGCATGTTTCTGGAACTACTGGCAAGAAGAGGGTGTGCCTTCCCAGAGAAGTTGCTAAGCAGGAAGCTACCTGAGGATGGCGCCCCACAGGGGAAAGCAGAATGGAGAGAGGGTCAGAAAGGGGTCTGAGGCCATCATTCAAAGCTCTGGGTCAGGCCATCCACCAGGGGCAACAACTGGTCTTCCCCAGATGTTTCAGCTACAGTAGCTAACAGAATCTCATTTTTGCCTACAGTACTTCGAGTAGAGAGCCTGAAGTGTAGCTGCAGGTGACAGCCTGTGGGGGACTGGCTGGGTGGGTTGGTCACTTCTGGCCTTCAGGAAATTCTTACTGATAGAGACAAGTGTCATTTGAAGCTAACTTGCCTAAAAGTAGGGAAGAAGAAAACAGCTTTGCTATGGAAGCCTTTTATCTTGGTAGAAAGTAATCCAAGAAGATGGAGTGCTGTATCCTCTGCCCTGCTAAATCCACAGAAGGCAGGCAAGTGGGAAAAGGATTTGGCACCTTGGGGCCCCTGGGCCCCCAAGGCTGTACTCTCCTTTAACTCTCACAATAAAGAACTGCCCACTGGCCAGCAGCTTGAGGATATATTACTTTTGCCTCCCGTCCCAGGCTGCTGTTTAAAATTGCTTTGAGGCAAAGGCCTATGGGAGCAGTAAAATGTACGCTGGGGAAAATTCCCAGAAATCTGTTGCTAAGAAACTGAGATCAGAACTTTAGGGATGAGGACTAGTCAGGACATATGACCTCAGTTACTAAGCACCAACCCCTAGAGTTCACCAAATATAAGTAAGACATAGAAAACCTACTAAGTTTTAAAGGCCCTTCTATTGCCAGGTAACCCCTACGCTTGGAAAGCAAAGGCCTGTGATGGCTTACCCTCTAAGAGAACCAAACACTAAGCCTATAAACTTTCACCAAAAAAAAAGACCTGTGAGAGGGGTAGAAATTGGGGTGGCCATATTGACTCCACAAGCAAGTCCTGTCTCCTCTAAGTCGCCAAGGGCCAGCATTCCTGCTGAGGATGTGGCATGCTATATAGAAGTAACCACTGTGTGTCATTATCTTTCCTACCTTGTTTAGTGAGTGGGGGCTGAACTGGACTTGAAAGGACCACAGAGTACTTACTTGCAGGCCCTACATCTGAGGACGGGCACAAAAACTGGACTCTCTTTCGGGGGAGGACTAAGAATTGTGGCATATGATGGAGCAACATTACTTTAATGCTTGGTAAAACAACCAACTAGACAGGGGGATGTGAATAGGGCAGGCATTCTCTTCCTACACTCCCTTGCCCTGGGCCGAGCACCGGAACAGGTGAAAATCTCCTTTCTGGATCATCACAATTTTTGTTTGCTCCTCATGTGAACACCTTACTGAACTGAGAGTTATTCTGTTTATAAACATATCTTCCTATTATATGGTCCCTACTAAATGAGCAACTCATCCACCTGTCATTCACAGACCGCCCAGCCATTTGGTCCTAAGCAGGAGACACGGCTGGACATGAGTGATGGAAGCTATGTAGGTCACCTGCATGGCCTCTTCCTAGAGCCTCAGTCCCAACAAAGATCACAGTCCTCTGCAATGGAATGGTTGTACTGTCAGGCATTTCTGAAAATGTGTATATGAAAACAACAGGACTTATGGTCAGGCAGCCAAGCGTGGGCTGTGGGGGAATATCCATAGTTTCTATGTGGCTGGCATTTGTTGCCCCTATTTTTTCCTGTCGGAGATGGAACTTCCCCAGAGTTCTTAGTTCAGGGGGTTTCTGTGTTTCTAAGCCTGAAAAAAAAAAAGGCCTTGACATTGCTCAGTATTTGAAACTCACCCTTCCCATCCAGGTTACAAAGGTGAGTGCTGTAATTTGAGCCAACCATCAGCACATTCCAGTCCCCTGACTAAGGTGACTGGTTTAGGTACAGGCCCATGACCAAAGCAGGGTCAATCAGTCAGTCCTGGGATTTTTGTTGGAAAGCACTGGGTTTTACTGGGAGTTATTAGGTGGTGCGGTGTAAGCCTGGACCTTTCTGGGAAATGATCCAACATAGAGGAAAAGTAGAGTTAAGAGTTGGAGAGAGACTGAGTCCCAATACTTTCAAAGGAAGTGACCAGATACAGCCATCCCCAAGTCCTACTTTAGACTTTCATTTGTGCGAGCCAATAAACTCCCTTTTTTGTTAAAAGACAACTGAGTTAGATTACTACCCCTGGCAACCAAGAGTCTTGATAGACATGGCCCTTTAATATTAACCGTAACACAACGAACATTTGAGTGCTTGCAATATATCAGGCACCATGTTGATTGCTTTCCAAATGACTGTCATTTTGACACAACCTCACATGGTAGTTATTACCTCCTATTTTACAGGAGAAAACTGAGGTTTAGAATGCTTAAATAACTTTTCCAAGACCCCACAAGCTAGTAAGCATGCCTACACTGAAGTCCATGCTTATAACTACTTTACAAAATGATTATGAAACATTTCCATATAAAAATATTTAAAGAGTCCATTTAATTGATACCATCTTAACTTTATGATTACACTTAAAGAGGTTTATTTTCATAATTAAAAAAATTTTTCCTTTAAATAAATGCACATGGTAATTCAAACAGCACAAAAGGGTATGCACGGGACGGCAAAGCCTTCTCCTCTCAAGCCCTAATTCCCTTCCTATTAAGTTCCTCTGACAGTCTTTTAGATAGTCTATGCAAATGCAAGTACACATACAGATATATACTACCACACCTTTAAAAAGTAAACTACATACTATTCTAGTAACACATCCCAGGGTTAGATTCTTGATACATATTTTTCGCAGCTGCATAATACTTTATTAATATTCCATGATTTGTTTACTTTCCCAGACACCTACTAATGGACATTCCACACTCCTCTGTTATAATCATTTTCCCAATAAATACTCATGATGGCATTGTGAGGTAGGTATTATAATGCCCATCTTGCACATAGTTAGCTTACCTACAGTCTCAGTTACTAAGTCACAGATACCAGTATTTGAACCCATATCTGTTAAAATAACTTGTCAGTGACCACAACTTCCCTAACCTGACTGAGATGTCATCTCTCTTGTCACAGCAACTGGTCGGCTGCTAGGGCATGATTTTACCGTCGTAACACGTAAGATCTGGGTTTCCTCACTAGGCCAAAAGCTCAGGTCTTTAGCAACTTAGTTTCCCCAGAGTCTTGCATACGACATGCACTAAGTCAAATTTACTTACTTATTTTGAACGAACCAAGGAATGCATTCCCAGAGTCTCTTGGCAGGTAAATCACCAAGCTCCAACATCACTAACCCGTTATGTTTGGAAACATTTTTAAGAAATATGAAGGGGAAAGAGTAAAGCTGCAGAAAGGTATGTATAATCTAATCTCATAGGAGTAAAAAATTATAAAACTATAGACCTCACTATAAAAATCTCCAGGAAAAGGTCTGAAAAGATCCACATTAAGTGTTAGTGGGGTTAATCTCTGAGAAGTAAACTATGGGGTAGTGATTTCGTGTTTATAGTTCTGTAGTATTTGACTGTATTTTTAAAAGTGATGATTCTATATACATGTTAAGTTTATACCTTTCAACCTAGAAATTCTTTCACTTTTTGGAATTTATTCTGAGAACATTTATGCTGTTCCTAGGGTTTATTAAAAACCACACAGCCAGTGGTTTAAATATTTATTTTTCCGAGTATGTCCAACATAAATGTCCACTTTCAGAGGAAAAATTCAGTAAGTTATTGTACATTTATATGATGAAATGTCATGTCATTAATAATGATGTACACTTAATTATGTTTTTTTCATCTAGTTATGTTTTTTAAAAGCAGGTGTGAATGGTATTTTTGCAGGCAAATTATATGCATAGAAATAAGGTATCTAAAGATACCTACCAAGTAGCTTGACTATTAGTCTTTGGGTGATAGGATTATAGTGATTTTATTTTCTTCTTAGTTTCTTATATTTCTAAATCATTTTAAAGTGAGCATGGGTTATTTGCATTACAAGAGAAACAAAAATTACTTCCATTTGAAGTTAAATAAAACAAGTCTGGTAGTTTATTTTTTAGTCTATTGAAAACCTCATGTACCATTCAATCTGTATGGCCATGGGTTCAACACAGAAATGGGTCCTGCTACAGAAAGGGCACCCCAGTTTCATGGGGGGAAGGCAAGTGGTATTCTTGTATCTACCGTTCAACTGAGCCACAGAACAAAATTAAATCAAGAAAAAGGCAGGGTGGGAACACCAAAATTAACTTCCTCCATGCCAGTTAATAGATCTGGGCAAGGGAAAGAGTGGACTATTATAGACACTTTTTTCCTCAAAGGCAAATAGGAGACGGGACGTTTTGAACAGAGGAAGGGAAACGGAATAAAACAGAAATTAAATACAAGAACGAGGACAAGGTGAGTACATTAATGAAACCGCCCAAACACGGGAATCCCCAGCGGGAGCCCAGAACGGAGCTGACTGACTCTCACGCGGGTGCTGGCCATCACGTCTGCAGGCTCGGGCGTGAGGATTTTAAGAACGGAACACCCAGCTTCCGGATGTGACTACTACATGTTAACGCAATGTGGCCGACCATTTTTTCATCCACTCAACTATTTATTAAGTGTCTACCACGTACCAGGCCCTGCACAGGCTGTAAAGGTGACATCGTGGTCCCCACTACATAACAGGGTACAGGCAAACAAATAACAGCAAACTCACGATCCATACTGCAGTGAGCCCACCACGGGGCACAGCTGGGCTGGAAGAAGTCGGTGGCGATGGGGAGGGGGCAGTTAGTGGAGGCAATGCTCGAGCCGAGTCCTGGGAGGCCAAGGGAGTGAGGTCGGGGCCGTGAGCGGCTTGGACAGCCGGAAGGGCCCTGGATCGAATGTGCTGGCAGGCAGGGAGGGGCTCTGGTGCAGAGGACGAAGAAGGGCCCAGACCATGGTCCATTACACGCTATGCTAATAACCACACTTCCAGTGTCAACCTATTTCTGAGAAGAGATGGCCTAAGATGAAGAGCTATAAGGTTGTCTCCGGCTTTTTAGGAGAGAGTGTAACTCATAATCTAACATGAGCAGCGTCTCTATGAGCTATTCGGTGAGCAGCCTAATCAGAAACCAAATGATCTCAGAGAACTGGTGAACTGCACAGGCACGCAGAAGGCCCTGAGGGAGGCATGTGGCGACAGGAATAGCAAGTGTGCATTTTATCTTGGTGGAGATTCCCCCTTAAATCCCACACCCCAGCCGCCACCACACGATGGACAGAATCTCTCGTCTCCCTCAAATGTGTTCCTCCGTGTGTCCATCTCACTACCCCACATAAATCCCCCCATCTTTTCTCACTGGATTGCTAGAATGGCCCCCAAAGTTGGCCATTTTTCTTCTTTTGATTTTTAGACTATAGATCTAGGGTAGTTTTAACTTTACTATAAGTTGCATTTATTTTTGGAAATCTAACCATATACGTATGTATGTTTCTAAAGGAAAAGGAATCTCACACTAACTCACAACTTCTGGAATAGAAGCCATTTAACTCAGGAACTGGTGACTGCCTTCCTTTCTACACACATTTTGTTTTTTAAAGTAATTTAACACAATTTAAAAATAAGTAAATGCACATGATTTTTAAACAAGCCACTACCTCAGAATGCTTAGAATGGCTACCACCCCACGGAACCAATTTTATGATTTCTCCTAGTGGTCACCTCTGCCATCTCTAACTAATAAGCTATTTCATGGTTCAGCCATTTTGGTTATGTACATAGACTTCCTTCAAAGCTGGTGCTGTGCATTCTGCCTATGCCAATGTCATTTACTGCGGAGTCAAACACAATCCTGAGACTGCATTTCCTTTCTTGGAAAGCCCGCTGGATTTCTTTGGAGTTTTTCCAATTGTCTTTCCTGCTTGTTGGTACCCTTTGCTCTCACCGTATCTTCAACTTGCTCCAACTTTTCATCCCATCAGATATTCTATCAAGTCCCCACATTTCCTCTTGCCTAAAACTCTTGGACCTCCTGTTGTCTAGACCCTAGACTGACTGGTCTTCAAATCTGTTGCACTGCTGTCACGCTGCAGTGTTGAAATTTGAGGTCTGGTCATTTTATTTGACTGCTCAGCCTCTGAGCCTGACCTCCTATGGTGAGCAAGTTCCTCTCTCTTTGTCAGTCTTGGTGGGAAAACATAGCCACCTTTACACCACAGAAGCTGAAGACCCCCAGTGCCCTGTCCCAGCTTCCCGGGACCCTGGGCCAACGCCATTGTTTGGGTTGGCACAGGCAGACACACTACCCAGAACTTGGAATCTGGAGTCACTCCTGCAAGGAAACATACCAGTGGTGACAGCTGTGGGAGCTTGGGAGAAGTGACTCGTGCTGCTGGACTCATACATTCTGTGGTTTGATGTTTTGGCCATGGTTTTGGCTATTGATCCTTCCTTATTGCTGCCTATTCTCCAAGCCTGGTCCTCTTAATCATTCTCGACAATTCGGTGAGTTATCCAATATCCTTGCAATAAATTCCTTTCGGCTGAAGTCAGCCAGAGCTGGTTTTGTTGCTTCCAATGGAGTCAGTTTCCCGACCCCACTGTTAATCAATGGTTTTCATGGAACACATCTGAACAACAGTATGGGAGAGACATTTTGCACCCATTCGTGTCTGGAAGGCTGCCCTTCACCCGCAGCCTTGAGAGTTTGGCCAGGTAAAGAATGTAAGGCAGAACGTCAGTGGCCCTCAGAGTGGCTTCGGCACCCAGCGCTGATGAGGTGAGACCTGTGGCCCGCTCCTCGTTCCGTGGAAGCCATTGCATTTCCACCCTTTCTGAAAGCTTCCAGACCCGTCTGACATCATTGTAAAAGCTTACAACGTGTATTCAGGTGTGCATCTTTTCTCCTTCACTATGTGAGGAACTCATGGGCTCCTAGAAACTACATGCGTGGCCTTCAGCTGCAAGAAATTCTTCTGGTATAAATCGTTCCTCTCATTGTCTCTTTTTAATCTTTCTGGAATTTCTATTCCTCTTGGATTGATCCTCTAAATGGTTTATTTTCTATTTCTCACTGCCCACCCCCCCACCCCACTTTTGGTTGTTCTATGTACTTGTCCTTATTACATCAAATTTAGCTTTCACTTCACTAAACTTTTAAAAAAAAATTTGGACAATTGGATTTTTAATTTCCAGGATCATTTGGTTTGCTCCCTGATCAATCTATCTTTATAGCCTCTTGCTCTTCTTTTAGGACTAGGATAGCGTCTCTGACGTCACTGTTTTTTATCTTCTTTTGTTTCCTGTTTAATCTGTTTTCTCCAGTCATCTTTTCCTACCATTAGAAAAAACCCTTCATCTCACTCTATAATGCAGTCTTTTCTCAAATGTTTAGCCAAGCTTTGTGTCCATTCATCTTGAAGAATAAAGCGATACAATGACAGCGGAGAGCTCTATGATTCGAGCTGAGGTAATACCCTTAAATGTGAGACTGGAGCCCATTCACTTGTTTTGAGGAGATTTCTCAAAAATTATTTGTTTGGGAAAAGAACTTTTGGACATGTACTCTGCACAAAGACCTCCACTGCACGGATCCCCATTCATGCTTGGTTCTGTCGTACTTGAGCTTCTGCAGACTGACACGCTCTTTGGCCACAGCCTCCTCTTCCTCTGACTGTCACTCCTCCAGCCACCCTGTGTCCCAGAACCTGTTCAATTATTCTGTCCACTAAAGGCCCCACTCCCATTTTCAATGATGAAGAAAAACCCATTTACTATTATTTTCATAGTTTCAAGGGAGGAGAAAAATATATATTATAGTCTGCCTTTCTGAACAACTGTTTCTGTGTATTTCTCACTTACTAGTAAGGTTTCTATGTGTAAGGCACCGTGCTAGGAACTTTATATTAGTAAATGAACTCACATAACAGAGGCAATGCCTTCTTTTGTAAATAAAAGCTAAAGCCCTCATATCTTTCCTGCCCCCAAATTGAATATTGATCTTAGAAAGCAAAAACCTCTGAAAACCTTTTACAAATTCTGTATCTATGTCCATATCTATATCTATATCAAATTAAGAGTAAATGGATAAGAAGCTTAAAGCAAAGGCCTGATTTATGAATTATTATAAATAGATCTAATGCTACTCAGATGAAATAGGAGAAAATGAGTAATATTTTAATAAGAGAAATGCTATGATGACTCTTCATATCCGTGAGTTCATAGTGGTCTCTAAATCACAGCAGGCAAAAAATTTTTATCCCCCATAAATATTTAAGCCTTATTATTCCCTTCGAACTCTAAACTTTATATGCTTTTACAGCAAAATAAACCAGCAGGGGAAACTGTGCAATTAAACCACTATATGTTACCAAATTCACAATGTGTTTTTCTTTAATTTAAATGATTGCTAACCTTAAATATGTAGTTATTGCCCATAAAAATGGCATTTTAGAGTTCTTCTCTTTAGACATCTGAATTTTCATCTTGGGGGTTGGCAAAAGTATTTAAAAGGTATTTGGCGTTGGGCAGTTATGAAGCTAATTCTGATCTAATTCTGCTGCTCAGATGTGTCTCCCAGTAGTGTACTTGAATCTCCCACCAGAGTACGATTTAGTTTATCTCTATTTCCTGTTCAGTTCCTAGCTTTTGGTCTTAAGATTTTACCTCACTTCAATACCAACGGAATAAACCACAGGTTGATAAACGTTTTCTATAAAAGGCCAGGTAGTAAATATTTAAGACCTGTGGGACACAGTTCTGTTGGTAGCTATTTAACTCTGCTATTGCAGCAAGAAAGCTGCCAGAATACACAGATGAATGGGCTTTGTTGTGTTCTAATAAATCTTTATTTGCAAAATAAGTAGTGGACCAGATTCAGCTGACAGGCCAGTTTGTGGACTCATGGAATAAACCATTCTCCTCCTGTAATCGACTACTGTTTTTATTACAGGATATTTATATTGTGTACATCAAATACTAAAATTTTATGAAGTGAGAAAGCCAATCATCTTTTCCGGGTAATGGAATTACATCTCTGTCATGCTTTGTGTTATACATAACGACTAGAAACAAGGAGTAAAAATAAAAGCAAATTTGAGCTATCTATTTGAATAGTTGGACCTCATCCCATCCATAGAAAAACAATGATAATTAAATACATGGAGATACTCCTTTTTATGCTCTCAACGATTCATAGCTAAAAAGATAGTTTAAAGATGCAATGAAGAGCTATAAAGAAAGTCTTACTGTGGATTTGACAGATCAATTTTAGAGAGTAGTAATTCAACTGTTTCATTACTAGCACAAAAAAAATCTTGTCAGTTAACTTTCTCCCACTGAGTTATTGACACTTCAGGGTAACTTCTGAATCTAAAGCAGTGAGTTCACAGAAGCTTACTTCAGAACGGAGTTGCTGAAATGGCTTGCAGCACAGTGCTAGGCACCTTAAGTCTCAGAAAAAGAGCACGTGTTTCATTATCACTCTGACAGCAAGGGACAAGGCACTTGGTCCTGGTAGACAAAAGTTTCACAAACTACACCCTGGCACAGGAGCATGATAAAAGGACTCCAAGAAGTAAGAGTGAATACTTTTGGAAGACTTATGAACCTAAGAACTAATTGAAGAACTTCCTCTTCGAGTAGTAAAATGTTACTTTAAAGAAATACACAAAACTGAAAGCTGACATCTGCTGGTCTTACATCATGTCAGGAATGTCCAGTATATGACTCGAAATCCAGAGAGTGCTGCTTTCCTGCTCGCTCAACTTTCATTTACTGGCAAACTCAATTCCTGTATTTGGGGCCGAGAGTTTCTAGGCTGTAGTATAATAAGGCAGAAAATAAGTGGAGGCCATAAACTCGCTTGAATTGAGAAGATGGAGGGTTAGAGTCCGGAAAGATCAAAGTACCTAGAATTTGGACAGACTAACGGAAAGGAGAAAATTGTTCAGGGAGAGAATCTTGGAGATCTGCAGAAGGCCCCTCTGGAGGAATTAGCAGAGTACTAATCAGTGCCTGTATCTGAGGAAACTACTCAAGGCCGGGAAAAGCAAATACTTAAAAGGGTGAGAAAACAGTGCCTAAGCTTCCACTGTGTCTGAAATTGTAGGTATCTTGTTCTGACAACTGTTCCCACCAGGCAGACTGAAAAACCAAAACAGAAAACCCCAAAACCCAGAACCCTTATAATTCAGAGGCACAGGCTGGAGTATCCAGAAGGGTGTTTGTTGTCTCACTGGTGAGGCAAAATTAGCTCTAGAATAAATACTGCTCTGGTCTCAACTAACAAAGCAAGACCTGAAAGACCAAACTGTTTCTAAGAAACTTAACTGCATCTCAGAACACAACTCAAGAAAATAACAGGAATAAAAAATGTCTAGCACCCACCAATGACTATCACCCAACCAAAGATTACCAGGCTCCCAAGGAAGGATGAAAATACAACTCACATTCAGGAGAAAAATCAATCAGTCAAAACTGACTAAATGTTAGAATTAGTAGACAAGGACATAGTAAAAAGCTACTGTAACTGTATTCCCTATTTTCAAAAAGTTAAATGGAGACATAGGTGATATAAACCTACAGATTCAAGAAGCTCACTAAATCGCAAACAGAAGAAACCTAAAGAATACTATACCAAGGCATGCCTTAATCTATAATTGTTCAAAATTGGTGACAAAGAGAGAAAACCTTAAAAGCAGCCAGGGGTCAGAGGGAATGCTACAAATAGAAATAAAAACGATAGCAGATTTCTCATTATGTAACCATCTAGGCAGAAGACAATGAAGCAACATCTTTAAAAGTATTGAAAGAAGCTGTCAAACTAGCATTCCATACCCAGCAAGACTATCTTTGAAAGATATTATAAAATCTAAAGGCAAAATAGGAATTTTTTTTGAAGATACAAAAAATGAAAGAATTCTTCACCAGCAGATCCACACTAGAAGAAATATTAATAGAAGTTCTTCAAGCAGAAGGAAATAATGACAGATGGAAATATGGATCTATACAAAGCAATTAAGAGCATCAGAAGTGGTAACTATTACATAGGTAAATATGTGAGGTTTTTAACCCCCCTTATAGTAAATTGAACTGTGGAGTTTATAACAAATGTATAAGTAAAATACATGACAGTGATAACGTAATGTCCAGGAGGGGAAAAATGAAAGTAGATTATTGTAAGGTAAATGGTATAATTTTAAACAAACCTAAAGAATGAATAGGGGTAAATGCCAAGAATAACAAGACAACTCTGAAGAAAAATGACAAAATAGAGAGACTTGCCATGTCAAATAGCCAAACTTTTACTGTAAAATTATAGTAATTAGTGAAATGTGTATTGGCATGGGAAATAGGCAAACAGACCAAGAGAACAGAATAGAAAATACAGGAACAATTCCGCATGGAATTGTCGCATGGAAATGTATGCATGGAAATGTTGTACATTGTAAATGGGGCACTGCAGATCACTGGAAGGGATGGACTATCTAATAAATGGTGCTGGAACAGCATGTTTGAGAAGAAAAGGTGTAATTGTATCCTTACCCCAAACCACACACAAACTTCTAGTCATCAAAAGACCACAATAAAATAGTGAAGTCAACCACAGATTAGGAGAAAATATGTGCAATGCATATAACCGCCTAGGCATCATTATCCAGAATAGATGAGGAATAAGTAGACAAGAAAAGGGCACAGAACCCAAGAGAAAACTAGCTATGAGATAGGAATTAGGCAATTACCTGAAGAGAGTACTAAATGGTCAAAATAATATAATATATACACTAAAATGAAAATAACTTTTCCACACCCATCAGAGGGGTAAAAATTGCAAAGTGAAAATTCCAAGTGTTGGAAACCTGCAAAAGTGTTACCCTGCTAAAGGGTATAGTGTTGGTGGTGGAA
Organism: Lyroderma lyra; assembly: GCA_004026885.1. Taxonomy (NCBI): domain Eukaryota; kingdom Metazoa; phylum Chordata; class Mammalia; order Chiroptera; family Megadermatidae; genus Lyroderma; species Lyroderma lyra. The sequence continues at coordinate 156,607 of PVJL010002311.1, forward strand.
GGAATCCCTTTAGAGAAACACTTCATCATATTTAGTGAAATCCACCAACTCCTTGGTATGCACCATAGCTTCGTGCACACATGCACAAGGAAGAGTAGCAAGAATGTACAAAGTAGTGCTAGTATTGGGCCATAGTTATCAACATAGATGAGTCACACAAACTAATGCTGAGTAAAAAAATAGCACAGAATGCACATGGTATCCTTATGTTAAATTTTAAAACACTGAACATGTTATTAAATAGCATATGAAGCAAAAGTATACATATGCAGCAAAAGTATACACACGCAATACATAAACAGAAAAGTAGGAAAAACCTAGGCAAATGTGGAGAAAAAGGGGACCATGCAATTGGGGAAGGAACAAAATAGTCTTCAACTGTATATTGTTAATGCCATTACATGGTGTTATTCTTTCTACCCAGTGTATCCAAAATATTTAATAGTAAGTTTAAAAAAATAAAAAATGAGTGCGAGTCAGCTAGTGAGGGAGAAGAGCGGGCTCATCACCAACCGCTTTGGAAGATGATGTGGCAGTTACTACCAACATTTTAAACATGCATGTCCTTTTGACTCTACGGTTGTACTTGTACCTCTGGGAATCAACTTATCCTAGAGAAACACTTTTAAAAGTACACAGAGAAGAATGTACGAGGATGCTCGTTACAGCATTAGATTTAACAGAAAGAAGTTAAAAAACCAACCAACCAACCGACCCCAAATGTCCATTGTCCATTCATCAGGGAGTGGTTAGTGAACCACACTATGGTACACGCCCACAGTAAAGAACATTATGCAGCTCTTTGGTGAGGTCCATCTTTGAGTTTATCTATAAGGAAAAGAAGCAAGCCAGAACAGCATCTGCAGTACGGTCTCCTCTGTGAGACCAAAACCCACCGCTGCTCAACACACACAGACGAGGCCTGCAAGGACAGCACGGCAAAGGGGACAGGAGGTCAGTACACTACACACTTCTGACAGAAGGTGTGTGAGAATATAAACAGAAAACACCCGTCAAAAAGCAAAGCCTAGAGGGACTAGCAAGGTGATGAGCAATCTGAGGAACCAGCAGTCACAAGCAAAGGCAGGAAGGGTGGGGGCCGGCGAGGCCACGGGAAGTTCCGTGGTGGCTGGGCTTTGGGGAGACCTCCATGAAGAACGCCCAAGAACAAAACCCCGGGAAGGAGTACATGGATGAGAGGAAGGGAGGGAAGCCTTCGGATTTTAGGATTATTGACCATTTCTATCATACCAGTCTTCATTTCTATAGGTAAGTAACTCCCAAATTTTCAGAAAGGAGACTAAATTTTATGCCATGCCTACTGTGAACTTTACACAGGTTATTTTAATGAAAGAAAAGTGGGCTCTCTAAGAAACCTTTAATTCGTTAATGCTTTGTATTTTAAAAATTCAATGCAAACATAAGAACGTCAATGCTCTGAGACCCTGACTATTCGGAAGCACAATATTAAACAATATACCGGCAACAGGAGACCGTCCAAACAGTCTCTTCCTCTAATGGTGTAAGTGGTACTTGGTTTTTAGAGCCCATGTCACTGTTCCTGGGATTAATGAGTCTCTTCAGATGACCCCCCAAGTTCATTCCTCTCCACACCACCAAAGAGCAAACTACGGGAAATCCTACACAGACTGAAATTCATGCGATCTCCAGCAAGGCAAATACAGGGTTAAACAACTCTTCTGGTGAGAGAATCACCCTGAACACCCAGACCCACGGGGCTGATGACCGAAGAGCCTCCATTACTCTGGTTTTTTTTTTTTTTTTTTTTTACCAGTAACTTCCAAAGAAGCATCCCATTTCTGGGGAACAGCTTATACAAAATACACTACCCACACAAAAAATGCAGGTTTAGCCCCTTTGTAAGGACAGAGTTTCGCCATTGGGCCTGCCTGCTTGTGAGAAACCGCCTAGAGTTTTTGTTTGTTTGTTTGTTTGTTTTCGGGGGAGAGGGGTTCCCTGGCTGGGAATCGAAGCCAGGCTGAAGCCTAGCCACTACACCAGCAGGGAACCCTCCGCCTAGGGTTTTAAAGGATAGAATAGAATCCTTGGAAAGTGACTCAAGTTACTACCGATGAGAACATGTACGGGCCCAAGATGAGAATGGAACATTTTTCAAAGAAATAACAAAGAATAGAATTTATCTCCAAATAGTGAGCTTTCTAAGGCTGAGGAAATGGAGACATGGTCTGGGGGTGGGGGCAGGGGTGTGAAGAGGGGTGAGCAGGCAGCATTGCCCCCCGGGCTGTTTAGCGGCAGTGTGACCCCACCAGGAGGAACTGCTTGACCTAGGAGTCAAAGGCCCCTCAATCTGGACAGCAAGAAGTATGGATTCTCTGTTTTTAGATCTTTAGGGCAAACCAATAGAGCCATCAAAATAGAAAAAGCACAACTCTTTGAAGAGTCAAATTTCACCACTCACATTCCGCAGTTTTATGACTCCCCAGGTGACAGCGCTCTAGCCCCCTGGAATATGCACGTGGCCAACTTTTTAATAGAGATCGGGATTCAGAAGCCTCTCACTTACCCACTAAAGGTTCACACCCAAAGTCTTCGTGCTTTTTTTCTACTTCATAATGAGCCACTGCCTTTGAGGGACAGAAGAAAAATCAAACAGAAAGGCCCAGGGCAGTGACTGCTAATGAATCCACATGAAATGGTGTTCGCTTTTCAAATGCACATTAAAAAGATCTGGAAAACGTACGAGAAATAAATGCTGTGAAAAATGTGGGATGGAAGAGTGTGACACAATCGCTCTGACAATGTACAAACTTGGTAACGCTGAACTCAATGAAGTCACTGATGAAGAAACATGTTCTTGACCTAAATGAGTTTTGAAAAAAACAATGCTAGTCATTTGTGTAGGAAGGAGGATGGTAACGCTAACCTTCATTAATGATACAGGACAAGCACAAACCCTAAGTGTGTGGAGGACCCGGCTCAGTTCGCCAGCTTGATGAGACACCGCAGCGCTGGTTTGAGCAGGACTTCCTCCCAACTCCCGGGGAGTGAGAGGTGCGTCAGGGCAGTCAGGTGGCTGCACTCAGAGCGTGTCTCCTTTCTCACAGGTGTTTTGTTTGTTTGTTTTTCTAACCCATTTCTCTCTTCACTCCCTCTAGCCTATATACCTTAACAACAATTCTAGGCACCAGATGTTCCCTCTACAGGTATTTGTTATTGGGAGATCAAGGATCTCAAAACGTCCTCTAGTGGAACCTGAGAATTTGGAGAACAATGTCTCCGAAACTGTACTTACTCCCAGATATAGGTAAGGGGGGTGCATGAAGGAGAAAGACGCCCTTGACTTCTGCAGCCCCACATACATCAGGTCCTCCCACTGCTTCTCAACCTGTGAATCTCACCTGTGGGCACAGTGAACTCACAAACCTGAAATGCACTGCTTTTCTTGACGAGTGAGCTCTGCATGAGGTCTTACCTGAGAATTCACCTAGACACATCTATTACCAGTGTTAACTATTTCCCCAATAACTATTACAAATGCAAAATAAATACCTGGTTATTGAAAATAACAAATACGTATTATCTGTGTGACAGATAGCACATGATCCCTATGAATCATTTAAAAGTTACAGATCTGAGAATGTTAGAGCTTAATAAAATTAACCAATCCAAAACCCCTTTAGTTTTATTAAACACATGATTAATAAATTTTATGATTTCTTTGGTAATTTTTTTCAACTAATGGACTGACATTAATTTTTTTTTACAAGAATCTACTTCTATTTGTACTCACACATTGCACTGCTCACTAAAATATGTGTGTGTGTGGCCTGTCACTTCATAAAAAGGAGGATGATCTGAATCACAATTTAGGAGAACACTCTTTATGATGTTCTCAGCGTAGTAATTCTTTCTGTCACTTTGCAAAATATAACTTAACAAAACCTGGCCAAGTTATAAGGTCTTCCTGGGCCTCAGTTTCCTCATTTCCACAAAGTGAATAGAGGACTAAAAAAAAATCCGTCATACTATCGAGGGCCTGAACGCCTCTGAGTGTTTCTGAAGCTTTGTCTATTAACGAAGTTTATCACTTTTGTCACTTTGTGCTAATCATCTCAGAGCAAGATTTCCGAAGTATGCCCCGACCAGAACCTGGCAAACACTAAATTCACCAGTTTTATGAGATTATAGTTACGAACACAAGGTAAGGAAAATCCTCCTCAAAAACCATTATGGAACCCTAAGCAAATATTTAAGAATACCCAAAGTCTCTACTTGTGATTTAGTTTGTAGACAAACAGAACTCTCTCGCCAGCTTCTTCAGCTGTTGAACTTGAGGAGTGGCCCGGTGTCGGCCACTAAATCATTTCGTGAGCTCTCTCCTTGGGTTCCTAAGGTTTTGGTTCTAGAGTTCCCTGCAGTTATAAAAGGGATGAGATAATTTCTTTCTGGCCCCACCCTATTACCACTGTTTATGACCAAATGGCACCCTTGTTAAATCATCTGGGACACCCTGCTCCAGAGCCAATGGGAAAGAATGTTCACTTCATTATGAGCAGGGCCCCATCTTCGGGGAAAGCAGGATATTTAGAAAGTTTTGTACTCAATTCTCATCTCCCCTTTCAGGCAACTCTGACTTGCTATAGGGAAAGTTGCACAACAAGGTCAACCCATAAAATCATGGACTTCTAGGAGGGACCGTGGACAAAGCAGTATCTGATGGACTAAAAGGTGGGAAAAGGTTTCCCAAAGGACCATAGCTTTCCCAGGAGCCCTCAAAGAGAGCAGAAGCTTCTGGGGGTCAAATTTGCCAAAGAGGGTTTGAATCAATCTGCTAAACGCATCAAAGCAAAGCCAACAAAAAGTTTAATACTGACCCCCCAGGCACTTTGTCACTTGCCCTGTAATCAACAAAATCAGCAGACTGTGACAATGAAACACAGAGGATGCAGAGAGAAACGCATGCTCAAACATGGATTCTTCAAAAGACGAGAAAGTCATGCAAAAGTCATGACTTACGTTTCAAGCAAGTCGCCCTTCAAACTACGTATTTCTTATTCTGAGCGTTTTTGGCATTTTCAAAACCGCGTTCTTACATGTGTTGTTTGCACCCTGTTATAGTCCTTTTTGTTAAAACCAACACGACTTTAAAACAAATGCACAAGTCCTGTTCTCAAACTTGGATACACCCAGAAATCTAGTGGGAAATCAAAAAATTTCTGATGCTTGGGCCCCACCCCTAAGGTAACTGGTTTAGTTACAAAGGAGTGTGGTCTGGGCGGCAGGATGTTGTAAAGCTACCTGGCTGATTAAGGTCCAGCAGAGTTTCAGAACCACGGCTCTGAGCTGAATCCTGGTTGTCAAACAGGCACAGGAGAGACCAGAGTTTACAGGAAGCCCTGCCTTGACCTGCCGGACATAAGCACAATTACGGTGTGGCTAACTGTCACCAGAGGTAAATATGATTCTATTCTATATCAAATTATTTTTAAAGGCAGAGGGGCAAGGGGCAAGAAGGAACAATGATGCTTTTGTAGGGTAAGACAAGTTTTCAATGCCATAAAACTTCCTAGCATATCACAGAAACCAGTTTTGCTGGTTTTTTATTATATGACCAAGGGAAGCACTGACCTAATCTGCAGAATTTTGGACGTAACGTGTACTCATCCAAAGCACTAGTGAGGTACCTTTGTGACTCCTGGAAAAACCCAGAGAAGTTTTCTACTCTAAGAATAACTCTGTCAAATTGCCATTTCCTGCTTGTCCTTATATTTGTCCATGTCAAGAAGATAAAGACCAAACCCACCTACCTAGAGAGCTGCGCTGTTAAGGCTGCAATTTTCCATGAAGAGATTAACTATAACTTGTAAGGTCATGAGTCTTCAAACTTGCGTGTGCTCAGAATTACCTAGAGGGCCCATTAAATGCAGGTTACTGGGCCCCACCTCACTGTGTCTCTGATTCTATGGGTCTAGGATGGGAATCTCTGACAAGTTCCCTGATGGTGCGGATGCTGTTGGTGTGGAGACCATGCTGGGAGAACCACTGCTCGAAGGGCAAATTGCATGCTCTTTGAGTAACTAAAAAGGTTTCTAATCTGCTTTAGGCTTTGTAATAAAAGAGACAAATTACTCTAAGTGAAATGAGACATTGTCTTACCATAAATCTTGGTATTTATGTCATGAGGCAAAATTTTATCATTACTCTAGAGAGGTCAGGAAGGGTTCAGTTAACTTCATTCATTCACTCATGAAAAAAAATTACCCTTAAAGGAAAAAGTGGAAGAGCTGTCATTAAATTAAAAAAGAAGGACCTATTGTGACATATACACAAAGGAATATTACTCAGCTGTAAGAAAGGATGTAATACTGCCATTTGCATCAAATGGATGGACCTCGAGAACATCATGCTAAGTGAAATAAGTCAGACAGAAAAAAACAAGAATCATATGAGTGAAATATAAAACTGAAACAACAAAGAAAAAACAAACCAACAAAAAAACTCATGGACACAGTCAATAGTTTAGTGGTTACCTGGGAGCAAGAGGGGAGTGGGTGGGAGAAGAGGGAGGGGGAGCCAAGTATATGGTGATGGACAGAGAGGTGACACTGGGTTGTGAATACACAATGCAACACATAGACGTTGCGTAGAACCATACACCTGGAACCTATGTAATTCTTGTTAACCAGTGTCACCCCAATAAGTCTAAAAATAAAAAAGGACCTAAATATTTCCCCCCAAAAGACACTGACTCATGATGTCTTGTCTCACAAGGGAATAGTGGCTATTTGTCATTTATAAAATGTTTATTTTATAATGTGACATTTAAATGGGAGTAAAGGTGGCCTGTTTAACTAAGTAGTTAGGTAAATTGATTGTTAACTGGAAAAAAATAAAGTTGAATCTCTACTTTAAGGAGAGTAAGGTAAACATCAAATGGAGAAAATATTTAAATATAAAAAATATAGAAATACTGCAAAAAGAAAAAAAGGTCACTTTCTGTATGTGTTTGTAGAAGGGGGTACTGGAGGATACTTTCTGTGACTCAAAATCTGGAAGCCATAAAAGGCAGACTGGAAAAAACATGCTATGTAAAAATTCACTGCCATAAGGGGCAAACGAAAACAACGTCAAAGACCATAGAAAATGCTAAACTGAGAAAAATATTTAGAGATCATATTAAGGACTTACAGCTAATTAATCTCTATGAATAAGGGCCCTACCAATCAATAAGAAAAAGACCAACAACTCAATAGAAAAGCAAGTTAAGTATAGGAACACAGTTTGCAAATGTTTAAACATGGAAAGATAGATGTAAAGATAGATGTCCCGACTTTACACTTTTGAAAAATGGCATGCAAATTTAAACCACATCGAGATATTATATTTTGCATATCAGATTGGCAAAAATACAAAAGTGTGATATGCCGGTCTGCTGAAGCTCTCGTAAGTTGCTGGTGGGAGTGCAAAATGAAAGAAGCCCTAGAGAAGGCTACCACAAGTACATATGCACGTTTACTCTGGTCAAAATTCTAATCCTCCCCATGGGAAACTCTCCTGCAGATACACCTGCACATGTATGAAGTGAGGCACATGCAATTTTGTTTGCAAGAGCAGAAGATTAACAACCTAAAAGCCTATTCATAAAAGACTGATTTAATAATCACAATACATTCGTACCATGGAATATTATGCAGCTTGAACAAATATGAGGCAATTCTACACAAGTATGTTCTGACATGGAAAGCTTATTCAAGTATATCATTAAATGTAGGAAGAAGGTACAGAATAACATATAGTTGTCATTTTTTTTCTAAGAAGACAAAAATTTAAGAATTTAATGTTTGAATTTGCCTAAACAGTGGAAGTATTCATAAGAAACGAATGGAAATGGTGATGTGTAAAAAGCAGAGGAGGGTGGGGTGGATGGGAACTGACCAAAGAGCAAGATTTTCAAACATACTTTCTTATAAAACTTCCTTAGGAATAGTTACTGAAATCAAATTTTAGAAGTGTGTAAAAAATGAGAAAACTTTGGTATATATGAACCTTTTTTTCTTAAGATGTTTCTACCACAATTCAAAGTCAAATTAAAAAAAAAAGTACTTAGTAATTATGAGTCAAGTGATAGAGCTAGGCCAAAGTTACTGACCTCTGGGAGACCAGATATTAGATGGCAAAGTCCACTTTGCAGGCAAGGGCTTTTCAGAACAGCATTTACTACCTACAGCAGGTCTCTGAAGATCAAAGAAGCCAGGCTTTTAGTTTTAATGGATCATTCAATTGCTATAAATACTCTCTTCCAATTAAGCCAATGAATTTACATTTCTGTGCAGCCCATGCTTTTAAGAGAAGCTCAGATGTTTGCCATAGGTTTTTTTTTCTTTCACTCTGTGGAAATCTCTCCCACCCATGTTTTAAAAAATAAACAATCAACATATGCACCTAATTATAGACTTTGGGAATTAAAATTCCCCAGATCAGACAAGAAATACAATCTACCTTTCCCCTCACCTCTCAAACTAGTATTATATCTAACTCAAAATGAAGACACGCCTTTAGGTTTTGCAGATGGTACGCCACATGGAGTCCTAGTAACCAAGGTTTAATACCTCCATGTCTACCTGAGGAGGTGCCAATCATCCCTTTTCCAACAGTGTCCAAGCTTCTGGCTTCCCTGAGCTACACTGGAAGAACTGTCTTGGGCCACCCATAAAATACACTCACACTAACAACAGCTGATAAGCTAAAAAAACAAAAAGGTCAAAAAGAAATTTCATAACGATTTAAGAATTTGTGTTGGGCCGCATTCAAAGTCATCCTAGCCATAAGGTAGATATGCCTGCCCTATGTTCAGAGGGTTGTTCCATAAAATTTAATATACACTTCATATAAATGTTATCTAATTAAAAAAATAAAAATAGATTAATTTAACTTACTCTGGGTACATATCAAGGCACCAGAGTGACATCTCTATGATTGTCATATATCAATGAACGAAAACAAGTCGGCCGACCGCTCCCAAACCGACTCTCCATGCTGGAATTTAGAGGCTGTTCACCAGCAAGCCCAGGAGCACACCAGTTTGCACAGCGCTCCTTGGAGAGCTGATGATCAGTTCTCTGGAGTAGGTTTTAGGCTATGCATGGAGAGCACTCATGACAACCAAACCAAGAAAAGCCCAGGACACAATCTTTTCGGCATCCCCGGCTCCGTTTCTAAAAGTACCACCTGTAATCGACGTGGAAAAAGAGAATGGGTTGGACAAGTGAAAAATATTTTATATCAACCCTCAGGAATGAAATTTGAGGAGAAGCCCATCCAGTTTCACCAGGAAGTGGAGCAGAAAAACCCAGCGACAGACTATCGAGAATCGCCAGTGTCCCAGTCCTCGATACGGCCCTAACTCGCTGTCTGACCCTGGACAAGTCACTTCTCCTCTCCACTCTGGAGAAGGGACTCGCCCATTTGCTCATCACTAAAACGTAGTGGTGGGACCTGAGGCCTCACAAAGCTCTTTCCCAGCACTCGTGAACTGAGCCTGGAACTCCGGTAGCTTACTGTCACTTGCAAACCAATTTACTGGCAAGAATAAATCATGGTGATAACTGTGGGTTCTCCTATTGGAGAGTGCTTACAATGAATGTGTTGTAACCTAACTCGTGGACAAAATGACATCACAGCCTAATGCTTTAGATTTCTGACTCCTGATTATATAGCAGTCTGTGCACGAGATGACATAATATAAAAGTAAATTCTCTATTTCATCTGGTCCCCTATCCTCAGAGGCTGGATCAGTGCAAATCACTGATGGCCAGAAGACCGGAACGGCCGGAGATGGCTGCAGGTGTCCGCCTGGGGCAGTGGTGAACTGCCTCCCAAGACCTGCTCTTGTTTAGAGGCCCGAGTGGAGAGAGCAGCAGCTGGGGGTCATGATTACGTTCTTGTGCTGAGGGCTGGGGGAGGCTGTTGGACATAAAGCGAAATGGCAAGGCCCCGCCTGTGTGCATCTCTTTCTCTCTCAAACACACACACACACACACACACACACACACACACACACACACACACAATGAAGGCAGTGTTGCTTACCTCATTTGTCCCTTGGGTAGGAAGCCTCATTCACAAGAGGCATGCCCTTCCCCCATGTCTGTCAAAAGCTGCAGAACACCAGTTGCTGGCAGATCCTAGTTCCCTTCAACATGACATTAAACAGGATAACACGGAGGTCCCTCGGCCCGCTATGCTCTGAGGACCTATCTATTTTCCCTGACAAGAAGGTACAAGCTAATGCATCAAGCTAACTTCCTATACTTCAGCCTGATAGTACCCCAAAAAGACAATTTAAATGACTACCATCTTCTGAGTTCAAGGTGGCTGTTATTTCTTCATAAAGATGCAGTGCAACAGTAACATTTTATGAAAGTGCTTTTGGTTTAAGACTTATTTTTTACTTTCAGCTCTCTAGGTTCCCTGTAAATGTGTGAGTTGCCTATCCTGGAAAAAATAATACTGAGGGCGGATTACAAATTTCTCTTTTCATTTCCGAGTCCAGAAACAGGTACTTTACATCAGGGGTCAGCAATGCTTCCAGCCTTAAGTGCTGCCCGCGGCGTCACACAGACCTGTATGTGACAAGGAGGCGCTCCCAGAGCCTTCACGCGTGCGCCCCTACACTTCCGGTGACAGAATTATACTTAATATGTAGTCAGTCTCTGCTGCAAGGTGAACTGTGCCAAGCAATATCATTTCATCCCCCTCAACTTGGACGTCATGGGTGCGGAGTCTTGATGTCAGCTAGGAAGCAGCAAAGTGGAGGCTCGAGAACAAGTCTCTAATAACCTAGGTGCCTCCGAGAGTGATGAGAAAACAAGTCACTCGGCTCCGAGACGCCACCATTGCCAGAAGTAACCGCGGAGATGTGCCGTTGTTTTAAAACAAATGTAGAAAAGATGGATTGGAAGATGCACAGGCACATGTGAAACAAAAAAGGGTATGTCTCTGAACCGGGAGAAAGTCTACTCATTCTCACACAAAAAGGAACCATTCACCATGACATGCTTCCCGCCTGGGCTGAGGGGGAACTTGATGCCAGGAGCAGCAGAACCAAGGCAGTTCCCTTCCAAAGATGGTACTGAGCACTGACCACGTGACAAGAGCTGTGCTGGACCTGGGCACTCAGTGGGACTCTTGCCCTCGGGGAGCTTAGCATTTGAGCCAAAGCCCAGAGGTCCTAGCGCGAGCGGCCCAGAGCCCGGTCCTCCCACACCCACACCCATTCTGGGGGTACTGACTTGCAGCGTTGCTCAAGGCAATCATCAAGTCTCGAATTGAATGGTTAAGAAAATATGTTCTCTCTGTTCTTTTTATTTTCCTTCTGACATAACATTTCATTTCCAAGGATCTTGCTTCTGGGGGAGGATGTAAACAAAACCTGCAAGGACAGCACTCATGCTGCTTTGCTGTGCTTCCTCCCAGAGCCAGCTGCAGGAAGGGACTCACACGAGACAGAGGAGAGAAACAGGCCCACACCTTGATTTCAGGAGGTGGAAACATATATTTTTGAAGGGCCCACCAGGGATCATACTAGATACTAAGTGCTTGGTGAAGGAATGAACTAAGAAACAGATGAACCTTTAATCTGTCTGAGGTGGCAACTATGCTGTTCTACTGAAAAATGCACATCTCAAGGATTCGAATGAAGTATATTTCACAAAGACTGAATTTGTTTTGAATTGTAAAGAGCTAATATTAAAAGTCTCTTTGCCTAAAAGCAATGTATCAAATCACAACCTGTGGTGCATATCCACAGTGTACAAGACACCATGGAGACACTAAACCATAACTTTTATCTCTGAAAAGCTTATAAGCTAGCAGGGAAGATCATTCTATCATTTAAAGTAAAATAAATAAGATAGAACAATGAACTCGCAATTTGAGGGAAAACATACAATATAGGTCAACATAATTAACAGTCAAATAATTTCCATAGGCAACAAAGCTACTGGAGTTCATAAAGGCTGAGCCAGTATTTGAAATACTAGTTTTCAAAAAATGTTATTATAACCCCACGCTGGGGATTTTGGGTTAAGAAAGTGTGTATTTTGTAAAGAGTGAAGATATGTGGAAATTATGAGTAGGGGAATAGTTATGTACAAATCTAACACCATAACTTCATGAAGCATAAGAGAAAGAAGATCCGTGAAGACACACGTACAGTCATAGAAATGAAAGCAGGCCTCTCCCAGGCCCCCACTCCCGCCTGCTCCCACCACAGGCAGTTGTGCGCCCCTACACTGGACCCTCCCCACGGCTCCCCACGGGGAGTTTGTGGGCAGGCCCAGCGTTCCTCATTGACAGACATATTCGTTTCCTTACCGGACAAAGGAAGATAATGGAGCTCATGAACCACTTATTGCCCACAAAATTTACATATAAAGAAATGGACTAGAGATTTCTATAAAAGTGATTATTCCAGAGACCTAAATGTTCACTAAAGGCTTTGCCTACATCGGTCAATGAAAAGAAGCACGTCCAGAACACACACACAAACTGAAGGCGTGAACATTTTAAATAATTCTAAGCTTCGCTTTATTGTTACGACATAATGGTAACAAAGTATTAAAAAGTTGAATGGTATAGAAACTCAAAAAATTCTAAACTCTTTTTTAGAAATAACAAGTCCAGAGGTTACCAAGATAATTGGTAAAACAATATCTGACACGTGAGGAGCCCTTTCTTTGGGTAAGCTACACAGATAAATTTTTCATTTAGGTGAACCTGCAGCTATTACGAAGATGGTTGCCAGGAGAATGAAAAGACTCGAAGGCAGAATGTTTCTGGAGCAGGCAGGGTGAGCACACTTCCCCATGCCAGCCCCCTTTACAGGGAAGGACACCTACAGCCACAGGGGGCCTTCCTGTACCTCTCAGACAGGCTGGTACAGTCAACCAGGTAACTATGAAACAAAAAGGCACCTTCTCCAACCAAAGCCAGCTCGCCAAGCAGCAAATTCACCATCACACGGGAGGGCAGTGAGAAGGAGGCCCTGGTGAGCAAATGAGAGCTAGCTGACATTCAGAGGGGTCAAGACAAGGATTTCTGCCTTGGTACAGCTGCTGGGCATGTAAAATGGTGCAGTCGCTGTGGAAAAGTGCGGCGCTTCCTCAGAAAGTTAAACACACTCTGTGATCCATCAGCCACTTCTGGGTATAGAGCCAAGGAATTGGAAGCAGAAAGTCAAACAAGACATCTATGTCAGTGTTCTTAGCAGCATTATTCACAACAGCCCAACCTAGGAGTCTATCAACAACAGAGGAAGGAATAAACAACCTGGAATATATATGTATCTACATTCACACACACACAGACACACACACACACACACACACACACGAACGTGCACACATACACACACACCCGCGCATACACAGATGAATACACATGCATGCATGTACGTGGACACATACACATATGTACACACATACACCTGCACACACACACATGAACACACACATACGTATACACATATGTACACACATCCACACACATGAATACACATGCATACACACATATGTACACACATCCACACATGAATACACATACACACATGTACACACACATCCGCACACAGATACACACACATGAATACACATACATACATGCACGTACGCGCACACATACATATATGTACACACATCTGCACGCACGCGCGCGCGCGCACACACACACACAAACACTATTAAGCCATATAAAGGAATGAACTTTTGATACATGCTACAACATGATGAACCCTGAAGATACTATGCTAAGTGCAATACGCAGACACAAAAGGACACATACTCTACTATGTCCCTTACATGGGGCCCCACAGTAAGTAGCGTAGTGGTTACCAGGTACTGGGGAAAGGGGCACGGCGAGTTCCTGTTGAACGGGGACAGTTTCTGACAGGGATGGACAGTGACAACGCTCTGGAAATTGACAGTGATGATGGTTGCATGATGTAAATGTATTTAATGTCACTGAATTATGTGTCTAAAAATGACAAATTTTATGTTACGTATACTTTACGGCAATAAAGCAAACAAAACAAGGGTTCCCGAAGGAGGCCCTCCCCACCCCCACCTCTGACCACGTTCCCCCTGCACGACCACCTGGCCACTTCCTCGTTGAAGATGTTCACTGAAACCTCTCACGACAGAAGCAGGCTCACAAACATCTGGGCACCAGAGTTAGAGCAGGAGGTCTGGGACCCTTGGTCCTCACGCTCCACTGTTAGCTCCAGCATGCGACCTCCCCTTCCAAAGAGAGTAAGTCATTCTTAATGAGTTTTCACCGAGACGGTAACTACCAACACTTAAGACCGTTGTGGAAAGAAAACTTCAGTTTCTCCGGTGGCTTCCAGAGGGCAGACCAAATCCTAAGTAAGGAAAACGGGCTTTAACTACTGGTGTCACTGACGTCATACTAAGAAGCTTGAGTGGGGAGGGGAGGGAGGGTGGACAAAGGAGGGACAGTCAGAGAAAGGGCCAAGGCTCCCTGTGCAGATGGGTGAAGCATTTGCTCTCCTGGACACAGGGACCGAATTTTCCCCTCTCTTCCTGGACCGAGGGATACATTTCTCCAATTACAACTGCCTTGAAAGGAAACAGGCTGGGACTCAGGTAAAAAGTCACAGCAGCCGTTCGTTTCCATTGAAAAATTCTGGAAAAAATGTCAATGTAAGATACTGTTGACATTATTAATGTAAGTTATTATTATTTTTCTAGATTGCCAAGTTAAATAATAATTACGATTTCTTGGGTATTAAGTATCTGTCACAAAGTTAGGTATTCGTGGAATGAACAATATAATACAAACAACTCCCTCAAACAAAAGATGAGCTCAAAATATGTGGTGAAGCTCACAGCTCAGTAACATGAGGAAGTCCTTGATATACAACAATGGGAGTAGGAAAAGTGTGATGAAAGGGCCAGACAGCACGTAGCGTCTTGAAGAGGAGATTTCACTGCAGGAGATGAACGCACATTGGGCAGATATGCCACTGATTTCTCCCCTGGAGTTTATAAACAAAACACACCCATAGGGAGAGAAAAGTATCAGTCCTGGTCAGGTATTTATGTATTTCCTGTATATATGCTTAAATAGGATGAGGTTTGTGACGTCAGTGAAATGTGAATTCACCTTTTATTTTTAAAAGATAAAATCGGAGGGGGAAAAAGATGGTTGCAAAGAGACATGTCACAGCTGAGAGTATATGGAAAGAACCGAAGTATTAAAATCGCATCCAACAGAGAAATGGGCAAATCAATTAAGGAGAACAAAGACAAACAAAAAGAAACACCAGAGTAAGCCTCTTATTTTCCCCAAAGGGCAGCTTGCTTCACGAACCCAGGCTAAAGGGTGGTCTCTACATTCTAGAACTCAGTTCAAAATTCGAACAATCTTGCATTGTTTCACACTGACAGAGTATTTCTTTGCTGCTACTTATTTATAATTTAATTCCCCCGGTGGTTCTAAAAAGAAGGGAAGAAATATTTTCAAACAAAAATCATTATTTATACAGCTGGAGTTTCCATTTAGTTAGAAAAATTAGTAGACAAATGTTTGGTCAGAATTTAAGATAAGTTTTGTATGTTTCACAAAAACCTCATACCATCTACTTCCAAATTGTCTTTCACTATATTTAAATCCCTTCCAAAGTCAACAAGGGAAGCCCCCCAATCAACTAAATTATTGGGTTCTGAACTGGGCAGCTCATCTGGCAAGAGGTGGAGAATCTCTGAATCAGCAGCAAAAATAGCTCAATTAAAATACCATTCTAATATGCAGTTCATTTCGGTTTGAAAATGGAAACCAGTAACTTGCTTGCAGGAGTCAAGAAAAGACGCGGTTCAGGCTGGGGTCTATAGAGCCAAAGCAAAGAAGACAGCTGGCAATTATCTGGCTAACTTAACCAAATAATTCAGGCCGAAAAATGCACTCTGGTGCCCAAATCGGCTATATTCATAGAAGGACTAAAGAGTATAATTATCAAATCTTCTCCCAAGCTGTGCCACCAAGGCTGTGCCTAGGTGGGCTGTTTTAAGGCGGTGATCATATCACAAACTCCTTCTCCTCCGTGAAGAGTCTGCCAGGATTTTCACAATATAAATTTGAATATTTGCTTTAAGTGGCCCCTACAGGATGCAATTACCATGTACTGAATAAAGTATCAAAAATTTCATGCTATCAGTCCTAGCATAAAGGCATTCTAAAGAGCAAAAACACTCGGAGAAAGAATCTGTAAGATTACACAAGTTAGAGTGGCCAACATTTGAAAATTAGGTTTTTTTTTTTGCCTATCACCAAAGATGTGAGATTAACACCCTCAGCATTTTACACTTTTATAAAACCCTTCACAATTCTCACAACTGCCTACGGTTGAGTGAGTCTTATTATTCCCGTTTCCTGGATTAAGAAAACTGGGCCCTCAGATTTGCTGAAGCAAAGCTAATGTCAAAGATGAAACTTAACCCAAGCCTTCTGGATCCAAGTTGAGTGCCCTCTCCATCTGACCATGCTAAAGGCTCAAGTGAACTTAAAGCGAAGAAAGAAAAGATCACATTACCTAGTCAAATCGGTGGTGTTCACCATCACAGTCTTAGTCAACACATGTCGTTAAATAAATATTATAACCACACTTGGCCTGCAAAGGGAGGTGGCGGTGCCGTGGGCTGCCTTCCGTGGGCTCTTGTCAGAGCATGGGCAGTGTGTTTCTCTTAGACCGGATTTCCTAATCGGTAAGGTGAAAGGACTGAGTGGAACCTCTGAAGTCCCTTCAACATCAGGCTTAATATGAAACTAAGTGGCTTCACCTTCTTCTGTTCACGCCTACTTAGAATTCAAAATGTTGATTTTCTTCCTCCTCCGGATAGGTTAGATGCTTCTCCAAGTTTAAGGCTCTCCACTCTAATTACATGAGAACAAGGTTCTAAAATGCATTTTATCAACTTTTGCCCAACTTTGAAGTAAAACAATGTGTAAGTTCTTTAGAACAAACCCTTCTGGAACTACTTAATGTTTTCTGTAGGTTACAATGCTACTTAGTTCCTTTTCCACACTCGATTCGCATCAGCCAATTTTTCTACTCTCCAGATAGATCAAAATTATTAGATGCCAGAAAAAGAATAGTCTTGACCTAGAGACACAAACACTACTCCTTGTAAACTGATGCCATTTCAAATGCTGATAAATTCTCTTCAGGATTGCCAATCACCATAGTTGGCAATAACCGATGTCTTATTTTCCATGTACAATCCAGGTCTATTTCTCAGTAGTACATCCCACCTGGAAATGTTGATTTTTGACGTTGAAAAGGTATGAAAGACTTTGCAGCTCCCTCACTGGGCTTCACTGGTACACTTTCACAGAAGTCCGTATCAGAACTTTCCCAGAATTCAAGGACTTAAATTACAGGCGGCGCGTTCCCTGTGCCTTTTGGCTTTCCGACTCCTGCCTCGTACTTCTGTTTAAGGGAGGAGACGAGGGTCTACTAAGGAGGGGAAAGATCTGAAGTACAAAAGCAAGAATCTCCACTCGACCATAAATGTTGTAAGAAACAACGCAAGCATCCCTTTTTAGAAAGACAGTTCTTTAATGTGAGATCTTAGTTTGGTAAAGTTCTTTTCTTTCTAGGGGAAGTTGAGAGGGACAAGAACTCAAAGAAAGAATGTGTAATAATACGAATTACTATTATTATTATTATTATTCTATAATAGCAAAAAGAGCCCATCCTTCTTACCGCCTGTATCCCTGTAATTATGGTATGCAGCAATTCAGTGAATTTTAGTAATGCTCAAAGTTTCTTTTCTTTTTTTCAGTTAATAAATTGGCTTGGTCAAGTTCTATGACTTTTATTACCCTAAGGTAAGTGGTCCAGTCTCACCATCAGGCCAAGCAACACTCAAGTCTCCCCCTATATACCGGGAGATGACTATTAATTTTTTACGTGACTTTGGGCAAGTTATAACTAACCTAGGTCTTGAGTTCTTCCTCTGTAAATGCATACACCACTCAACTACTTCAAAGAGCTGCTGCTGAGAAGAACAAATAAAAACCACCATGAAATATCTGAAATAATCCAGCAGGACCCCACTCATCCGAGGCCACACCTACTTGTGTGCCACGCACAGCACGCAGGGCTGGTGCCAACTCTTCTGGCTCTGGCACTATATTCCTGTGCCCTCCTCTCCAATGCCTGTGCCTGGAACTGGTCACTCCAAGTTCCCCACCCCCTCTCCATCTGCCATGCTGTGATTACATGCATGTGCCTTTGCTACTTTTGAGGAGCAGAAGCCACTGGTCCTGGCTCAGTGTGGCCCACGGTGCAGTCCTCAGTACTCACTTGTACCAAGGGCGACCAAAAGCATTACAAAGCTCGTGGCAGTGAATGGGATGGCAGGGAAGGGGATATTCAGCTACTGCTGGTCCTCAGTGAAACAAAGAAGTGAAGCTCCAAGGAGCAACGGTTAAACTTAATGAAGCCATCTTGGAAGAAACTTGCATTTCTCTATGTACTTTCTAGAGAAAGAGCAAGCACATTTTTGGTAATACTGAAAAATCCACGATGCATTTAGATGCTTTTAGTGGGTCTTCAGATATAAGTGGAAAAGCAAAATAGATGTCTTACTTGAAAATCTTTTTTCTGACACCCTGCTTCAGTTTAAACTCTATAAATACCACAAAGGGTAGTGTCTTCAAGTTCTTATATCTTAGTGACCTACCTCCCCCACAATTATATGGATCACATACTGCTGAGTGACCGGTTTGAGGTTTCTTGGCTCCCTGGTGCCAAGTTCAGAATTCTAGCCTCCTGACTGCCACAGTGGCCCTCCTTTCTTTACACCACACAGGGATTTGCTCATGGTCATTTCCTTTAATAAATTCTTGCCACAAGCACTCATTTAGGCTGTTGTCAATGAAAGTGTTAACTAGAACATCTTTTGGAAAGCGCTGTGTCTCCCACAAGGCAGAATAAGCTTGTTGTGACCAGCTGTCCTACAATTTTTCTACTCAATCATCAAAGCTTGCAATATCCTCTTACAGTCGCAACAAGGTGAAGACCTCTTCCAACCAAACCACGGAAAGAGAGTCTCACACAGAAGGTACACCCTGAAATTTACAAAAGATCTGGGGGTGCCAAGAATCGAAGGGAATGAAGAAGAACAGAGGGTGGGTTCGTTTTTGATAGGAATCTTCACTCATACGATTTCCTTTCTTTTTACATAATTCCACCAGGGCTCTTAACCATTTTTGTGCCGCAGACTCCTGTGGTCCATCCCTAGGGAAGCCCATAGACCCCCACAACCCAGACAAATGTTTTTATATACCTAACATAAAATACACAGGATTATAAAGGAAACGCTTTGTACTAAAATATAGCTATTCAAAACATTTAAAAAGAAATTTATGAAACAGTGTTCTATGTGCTTTAAATAACAAGATCTCATAGCAGGTCAAAACGTTACTGTAATTTTGAAGTCATGATGAGCATACACAATCCTTCAAGATATCTGCGATGAGTGTAATGAGACGCGGAAATACGTGTGATTTCTGTGGGTTATCTGTTATTGGTACTGTCAGTACCACTGTGGTTTACTGCCTATACTTAGGTGGTAAAAATCAGAAGTTCTACCTAGAACTCTATTCTGGGATGCAGGTTCCAAAACATGCACGGGACTGTGATCACCTTTAGGTCTTAGTTGTCTTTGATTTCCTGAGATCTAATTAGTACTGAGCATGGTGCAAAATAGGCACTGAGTAAAAGTCTGAATGGAACTTCGTTAACAGAATTGAGTTAATCAATATAACCCTTGACTTAAAAACGATCATGAGGGAGCTGAGGAAGCTTAGGGTGACATTCCAAACTCCCAAATCTCAGCTGGTCCACTCGCTGCCATCCTTCTTCGAGTTTCCCATTCATTTAGTGAACGAAGGCTTAGTGCTTGCCTCTCCTTACTCGGCTGCCTGTAATACTTGTGAGGCTTGAAACTGCCCTAAATCGGGGCTGGGCAAAACTTTGATGGCGATTCACCAGCTGACCACCAAGCAATTGTGGGATGACTGCCTGAATAATAAAATAAGTAGCTAGTGGACGGCAACACTTGGAGAAGTAGCCCTTGGCCTGAAAAAGTCTGCCCAGGGCTGACACGGAGGCTGCTCGATAAATTTAATCCTCTTCCAAGTTCACAAACCCACCTCCCCAAGGCTCCAGAGTTTTGGGAAAATAGCCACCAATGTGAGACCAAATAATTATGCTGGTGTAGCTTGTATCCTAGATGGAGTTTTTCTTCTTCATGGGTGGTATGGGCTGAATTGAGTCCACTTCAAAATCCCTATGCTAAGGCCCTAACTCCCAGCATACCTCAGAATGTGACTACATTTGGAGACGGGGCCTTGAAGAGGGGATTAAGTCAAAATGAATTTGTATGGATGGGCCCTCATCCAATCTGACTGTGTCCTTATAAGAACAGGAGATTTGGGCACATAGGCAGACACTGGGGGCGCAAATGCACAAGGACCATATGGAGAGGCAGCAAGAGGGCGGCCATCTGCAAGCCACCGAGAGAAGCCTCAGAGGAAATCAACCCCGTTGGCCTTGATTGAACCTAACCTTCATCTTGGAGTGCCCAGCCGCCAGTGAAAAATACACTTCTGTTGTTTAAGCACCCCAGTCAGTGGTATTTGTTATGCAGCAGCCCCAGGAAAGAGTACAACAGGTGTCTAAATTTAGATACTTCCAAAAATGGAGGCTGAGATAAGGACCTGGGTGCAGGTAGGTTATTTGGAAGTGATCTGGGGAGAGCAGGAGTGAGTGAACAGAGAGGGAGGAAGGTGAGTTATTTAAAGGCACGTGAACCAGGTCACGGCTATGGGTAACAAGAGCTTAGTTCTGCTGGGGTGCCCCTGGAAGCATCCAGAATGTCCCTTATACTTGTTCCAGGAGATAGGGACATCTACCCAACTAGCTTTCTGCTGCTCTCAAAGGATGGGGGGTTGCCCTGGGAGATAACTCCCTTGACTTGTAGGTTGCAGTGTGTGGTGTGGGGTGGTGACACTAGAGAAGCTCCTTGGCAGAAAGCAAAAAAAGAAGCAGTGCTAAATGCACGTGAGGCCAACTACTGTCAGCGTGGGGACAAGGGTGGAATCTGAGTCCCGAGGATTCCGACTCAGGCAGGCCTGGAGGTGGGTTGCAAGGATATGATGTTGGACTAGAGGGAATGCGTGCTTAGCTGACCACAGGTGACACAGCTGGTCCTTTCTCCAGAGGCAAAGATACCGTTAAGGCATCTAATGGCAGTAAGATTCTCTGATGGACCCATTTTTGAGGCCACAGAGATGTCAAGATTCTGGCATCCTGTGACAGTGGCTTTCCTACTCAAAGGTCAACAGGGGTGTCACTAGAAAACGCAGAGAAGTGAAGAATATTCACTTAGGGCTTGTTCACTTTCAGCAGACTCCTGCAAACTCTTGATTTTAAGTACGAATTTTGGTTGGCATTTTGTGCTATTTCCCCAAGATAATTTAACGCTTTTACACGCAACCTGTTTCAGTTGTTGTAGCTGGCCATTCAATTCTAAAATGAAGTCCACTGCTAATGAACAGCAGAAAGTTTCGATATTGTAGAATCACCTCATTTAAGTTCTAGGTAATTCCTGGAGGCCAACTCATGAAAAAGATTCTCTCTCCCATCCCAGGGTAACCTCTAGAATTGACTTTTTAGGTTAAAAATATGGCACTTCTGAGTATCAGGTGAGATTCTAACTCCAGTTCAGTCAAGCTACCTTTAACAATCAATCAATGTGATGGTAGAAGAAATTTTCTAGGTTACCTTCAGAACATTATTTCCTTCTTTTGGGCAAATAATTGTCTGCAATTTATTATTTAATAATTTTGTAAAGTACAATTTCCAAGATGAAGTTATGGAGGGAGATTCAGACATGAGTGGCATTTCATGGTATTTTCTGATTCCTCCAAGTCTTACCTTTGAGGTTGCCAGATTTAGCAAATAAAAATGCAGAAGACTGTTGCACTATAATTTCAGACAAACAATAAATAATTTGTTTGTTTGTTTGTTTGTTTGTTTGTTTGGTATGTGGGTAGCTCCCTGACTGGGAATCGAACCCAGGCCGCAGCGCTGACAGTGCCAATGCCGAAGACTTAAGCCACTACACCATCAGGGATCTCCAATAAATAATTTTTTAATTATAAGTATAGCACAAATATTGCATGGGTTACACTTATACTGAAAGTATAAATGCATTATTTACTTGAAATTCAAGTGAATTTGGCATCCTATATTTTATATGGCAACCCTATCTTAGTATTTTAGAATGAAAAAGCAGCAAAATTCGAATTTAAAAGTAGAATTTCTACTTAAAATATAAACTTCCTATTTTAACTTAGATAAACCACAACAAATGCTCAAAGCATGATTCGTTAGAACAAGTTGCTATACTCTAACAGGCAGGATCATTTTAGAACTGATAGTTCATTCTAACAATTAGGGTAGCTCAACTTGAAGGAAATAAAATAGTTTAAAAACAAACATCAAAATTCCCCTAGAAATCAATGTGTAAGAAAAAAAGCCATGTATTATTGGTATAGAAAAGAGTCATTAATGTTATGTAGTAAGAATACATTTTATTTTCATAGCATGCTACTGTTTACTTAGCAGTGGTTACAAAAACTGAAATGTCGATTGTGGATTATGTGATATTGGTGGTTCCCTGACTGGGAATCAAACCCAGGCTGCAGCTTTAAAAGTGCTGGAGCCTAGCCACTACACCACCAGGGAACTCCCCTTGAAAAAATTTCTGATTGGACCTGAATGCTTTATATACCTCAAGCTATGAGCAAGAACTAAACCATTTCCTCGTCAGACTCCTCCTCCGCTTACGGTTTGAGAAATGGTCCTAGATTTTCAGGACTTCATTATGAAAACCCAATGCACCTTAGAAGGTGAATATACCTTCTTTGAAAAGAGTTGTATAACTTTGCAATAAGGGAAGGAAGCCTGCCAGCAATAGCAATAGGACTGCCTAAGAGCATGGCTTCTAAACCTCAGCATTACTGATATTTTGGCTGAATAATTCCATCATGAGGAGGGCTGTCCCGTCGATTGCAGGATGCTTAACAGCACCCCTGGCCTCTACCACTAGATGCCGGTAGTATCTCCCCCCGGCCCCCAGGATTGATGACCAAAAATGTCTCCAGACATTGCCAAATGTCTCCTGGAGGGTAGAACTGTCCCCAGTTGAGAACCACAGGCCTAGGAAAATCTTTAGTGTCTTGGCTCTCCCAGCAATTTTTTAAAATATCATAGGACATCTTAGAATAACAAGAGATAAAAAAAAAAACTATAACAAAAATTTCACCAAATCTATATTAAAATTGTTTTGAATATATTTACATTTAATTATAATAAATAGGTTTACCTATGGAAAGATGCTTCCAATTCTGTTTATACACAAGAAGTTGTACGCTAATGTACGAGATTTAGAGCAGAGGCCTGTTTTCAGACCCACCTCTCCACTCGCTCAGCATACATGGTAAGAGCTAACCTTCCTGGGCACTTTGCATCCTCATTCAGTCCCTCCATCAGCCCTGAGAGGTAGGTCGTTGTCATGGGTGAAGAAACTCACGTCCAGTAAAGTGCCTTGCCAGAGCTCCCACACCTGGTGAGATTTATAAACGCAAGTAACTTCAAAGCCTAACCCCTAACCACCTCGCTCATCTTGTGGGCAAAAAAGCCACTCAATGCCTCTGACTTTCATTCGGCTTCTTCACCTGGAACCCGCAAATAACATTTCTCAGGATTTCTCAGGATCTCGGCAAGAACGTAAAGTCACTTCCGTGAGCAGTTGGTGGGCAGACACCGAAGTCCTAGCAGTGGGCAGACGGTGGGGTGAGATTCCGCAGGACTGTAACACCCTCAAACGCCAAAGGAGCCACGCCCTGCTTGTGAGGTCTACTGAAGCCTGGAAAATGAACTGGGGCCAACTCCCTTTGAAAGAGCACCACGAGGAATGCAAGTGTAAATAGTCAACATCATAATTAACCCTTAGGACTTTGAAAAGAGAAGGAAGAGACATCAAGTCTGGCATGGCAAGGGGTGTGGCAAGCGGTAGGAGGGGCACCACTCCCACTGGCATTCCCGTTTTGCACCAGGTCTGAATCACCTCCAGTGTTACTCCCATTAGTGGCGCAGTAAGTGGAGGCAAATGAGTGGCCACCCTGAGTAGCAAAACTTCCCTGAGGTCCCCAACAACCTAAGGGCCAGTGTTGAGTCTCTGTGGCTTAGTGGACAAAGTCACGGAAGACCTGAGTGGAAGGGGGGACATAAAGATGATTCACGTTTCACAGGAAAGCAACTGGAGCTGGGAGGCGAAGGAATGGATCCACCTCCATCCAGGCTGTGCCCCCTGACAGGTCCCAGGTCCCCGGAGTCAGACTGGCACAGCCAACTCCACTGCTGCTCAGGCCCTGACCAGCCCCTCTCCGAAGCAGCCTCCTGTGCCGAGCACGTACACCTGCCATGTATCTATATTGCAGGAGCAGTTTTCCCAAGAGAAAAAGGACCAAATACAAAGTGCTTGGGTAACAGTCCAAGAATTATGAATGAAATGTTTAATCTTTGGGTTATAAAGGCTCATCGCAAGGGTAAGAAGTAGCTATAGGAGTGAACATCGGAGGGTTCCTGATTCCCATTACATGATAAGAAATGCAATTAGGCTGAAGTCTGTTCAATATGCTTGGAGGAGGCAGGCAGTGAGGGTGGTGAACATCTCTCTGCTTTATTACAGATGCAAGAAACAGCGAACACGGCTCCTTATATAGGACTTCTCCTTTTAAGTCACTTTCAGACATACACGTATTAGCCTCCCTTCCCCCACCCCTGCCAATAACACAAGGGAGGAGGTACACATAGGTGATTTGGGATGCCAGCAGACCACCAACCATGTGAAGAGAAAAATGTCGAACCCATCGTTTCATGAAGCCACATTTAGATTCTAGGTCTAATTTCAAAAGATATCAGCACGGCGGAGCTACAGTTACAGTGGACAGATCATTTGTCAAGAATGGAAAAAGCCAGGATGCCAGGGCAGTTGTATGGGGTGGGGGGAGGTTGGGAAGGAAGAAGTGAAGGTATATTTTAAAGGAAATGTGGAGGAAAAACAGCTAACAGAGCACAGACTAAGACGTAAGTAAGCCCTGGGAGTGAGCGAAAGCCCAGGTCAGCAGGGGCAAAGCCACGGGTGTCAGGGTTACCTGCCCCTGTGGTCACCTGGCTACCTGGGCGGCCCCAGCGGGCCCGCCTGCGGCCGTAATCCTGGAGCAACCCTGGGTGGTGATCAGAGAGATATCAGGGACCAGCCATAACTGCAGACGTCAAAAACAAGGTCGGGCAGTGTGTGCTAAATAAATAATCAAATAATTATATATTCACCTTTCAACTTGGAAGGAATCCTGTCAGCTTTCACAAATTAAGAGTGTAGTCATGCAGTAAAAAGGAGAACGCCTTGACGAGGTGCTTCTATTTTATAATCCAAGATCAGGCAATGTGGACTGATTAAGCAAATAAGTGAACAAAGCACAACTATATATTTCTACAAAGACCTATAAGATTTAATAGCTATACCTCTATGCTTACACCAGCGATTGTTGAAGAAAAGGCAAATTAAAGGATTTAGGATATGAAAATGAACTTGACCTACCCATTGCCAATTTAATTACATGCATTTGAGAAACTCACTATAAATCTAACCATTTATATTCTGGGGTAGTATTTCTGCACAGCTATTCTGTTAGATATTTTAAATTATAATTTCAAATGGACTCATTGTCACAGGCCTCTGAGTCCATTTTACACATGAAATCAATACGGTACTACTAATAAATAGGATTACTTTCCCCAGGCTCCCAATGGGAGCTCAGCTGGACTTCTGTTTGGGAGGCAGTTTCAAAGTCCTCCAAAGAAAATGACTTTCCTGATGTTCACCCTTAAGAATCAAGAGAAGGCACCTGAGAGAAACCGACTTAAGAGGCCACCACCTGCAGGACAGGAAAGTTTAGGCTGGGGGGACAGAAGGACGTAAGAGACAAACCAGACCCAGTTTAAACGCTCCTCTCCAGCAAAGCGTGTCCAGACCCACCCCAGACCTTTGTTTCTCCACCAGACTGCTAACATGTGTTGCCTGTTCTTTGAAAAGATACATACTCCCGGGATTGTGTCTGTGGCTTCTGCCACCAAGATGCCCAGTCCTTAATGTCTAGGGCTGTGTCCTCCTCACTTCTGTGTTCCAAACCACAGCCAGACCCAGAGCTTCCAGGGCTGAGGGAGGGTTGAGCAGGTGTCGGGCCTAAGAAGAAGCACCTGCTAACTGATTTCTCTCCCCTCTCATTTATATTTTATTGCACTGTGGTCCCTCCAGAACGCATGTCCTAAGTTGGAACAAATACCCGTGGCAAAGCTGAATTTTTCAATTCTTCTGCTCCCGTGTGAGTCCTCAGGAGAGATCTTCTTAGGTCTTCAGCTTCATACACTCTGCACATGCCACCGACGGCCCACAGAACACAGAGATACCTAGTGACCACCCTAGACAAATGCCCATAAATGGCCCATGAGGATACTCCACGTGTCTGGGTACCATGCAGGTTAAAAAAAAAAGAGGTTTGAAACCCCCTGGTCTGGAATCCTGGCTCTACCACTGTCCAGGAGGGCAGCCTGAAACAAACTGCTTACCCGCTGAGCTCACTGTTCTCACCACAGATGAGAGAGGGCGGCTGTATCAGAGGAATATAAAACACTCATGACCATGTATGGTGGACAAAACTACCAACAAGGTAGGCAATTATTGTCTCTCCTATCACCCCAAATTCCCTGTGGATGGAGACAGAACCCCAATCTGTAAACCTGCGAGGAGGTGTAAGCAGAAAATGAAGGTGTAATGACAAAAACTATAATGAAAAAAAGAAAAGATGCAAGGGGGTTGGAATTTTCTGTTTATAGCAAAACACACCACAAAGCTACTGTATTTAAAGCGGTGTGCTGTTTCCTTAGAAACACACAAAGATATCAATGAGGCCTAGTAGAAGGTCCAGATACAGACCAACACAGATACCTGTTTGCGTGAGTGCACACACACCCTCATGAAGAGGTTAACGGTCAAAATAATAAAATTAGGAAGTCAGGGGAAGAAAATAGAGAATATTATTATAATTTGGGGATTAGTGAAATCTTTCCCAAAACAAGGCACCAAACTCATTGACTGTAAAAACGGTAGTTTTATATATTAAAATATGAGCAAAACTTCTATAGCGAGAAATATGTCTCACAGATAAAAGAAAAATGACAAACTTGGAAAAATATTTGCTACACACACACAGACACACACACACACCAGAGCAAGTCGAATATCTGTAATTCATTAAAAGTTCAAATAATTCAGTAAGAAAATTATAAACAATTGATAAAGGATTAAATGTACTAATCTATCACTCTTTCGTTGTCTGTAAAATGAGGACAATAATCACAACAAATTCACAGGGATGCTAGAGTTGAAATTAGTAAATTTCATGTAATATGTTCGAAACAACCCTGGCCCACAAAAACAGTCAATAAAGAATACCTAGTAGCAGTAATAGTAGAAGCAGGGGTGCTGGTCACGGTGGTAATCATTAAGAAAACACAAAGTACCGTCCTGGATCACTAGCAAAACTGCAAAAAGACTCATGTTATCCAGTGTTAGAAAGAGTACGGGAAAGCAGGCACTGTCTACGCTGGTGACAGGAATAAGAGTGAGTTCTGCCTTTCTGGAGGACAATTTGGCCTTATCTATCAGCATCTGACTGTACATGCCCTGTGACAGAAATTCAATCTAGATTATAGAACTACACATGCGCACAAAAACGTATGTACAAGGATAGTCAATGTAGTGCTGTTTATAATATCAACAGTTAAAATGAGAAATAACGATCAAACATGAAGCCCAAACCACATTCTAGCATATTCCTATCATGGGGGGCAGTGCAGCTATCACCAAGAAGAACGAACATCAGCATGAAAATTTGTCTAGTTCCTTGCTAAGTACAAATTGCAACCCACAGTTTGCACTCTTATGTAAAATATATATTTGCAAATGGATATAAAAAGGAATGGCCAAGCCATTATTGTGGTTATTTCTAGGAAGAGAAGCAGAACTAGGAGGGAATAGAGAAGGTATTTTAAATCTTACCCCACTGACTGATCTATTATTTGATTTCTTTAAATTACAAGCATGTACTAAAAATAAGTATTTTCCTTAAAAAAAAAAAAAAAAAAAAGGTAACAAATTCAGTGTTTCCTAACAGTCATCCCCAGACACCTGACTAAATACCGTGTCCACTATGTTCTGTCAATAGACAGCAGGACTCCGCCTCTGCAGGCACGCTCCAGAAGCACTGTCACAGCTGGAGGACACGGACAGTCATCCAGCTCCTGTATTCTGACTTAGCTCTTCATCTTCTGATTGGGAGCACGAGGCAATACCACTTTCTGCCACTGCCCGGTTGGCACACGCATTTGTCCAGGTACCTTATTAATAAGTTCACATTCTAGTGCATCAGTCTTCAGAATGCTGACGAACACAAAGTGATCCCCCACAGCTATACATCTGAGTTCCTAACCATGCAAAGTGGGCTCACACCAATTCCTATTGAGATCTCTTCTCTACGAATGCAAAAATAGCAGACCTCCCTTACCTAAAACGGGGAGCCAACTAGCAGACCAGTTTAATATTATTCTTACATTACAGCAAAGAAACAGCAAGACTCAGAAAAGCTCAACACTTGGCAACTTGTTATCCTCAAATGTGACAATACAGGTCCAGCTCCACCTAAAAATATTCAGAGAACTACGTAGACAGCATGTCTGTATTCCAATCTCTTCGACTCCACAAGGCAGAGGGGAGGCCCACAGTCCGGCCCGCAGACCCGGCTGTGGGAAGGATGGCTGCAGCTGAGTCATGCTAGAACTTCAGAGGCGGCGGATGTTCATGGGCCACACCTTGGCCACCCTTGCTATGGAGAGGACTTAGAAAAGCTGATCCTCACCTTCTCAAGCAAGACAGGAAGCAAGAAATGAGTACTGCTTGCCTTACTTGCCCAACCTCTATCATCTAATCAGCCACAAATGGCAAACTTACTGTCACTGCAACCGGAAGATGTGTTGGCTGAGGATGGATGGAAAGAGGGAGGAAATGCCCCACCAGTGGCCACAGGGACATTTTTAGAAGAGAATCACCAAGACAAACCTGGGTCATAATAAGGCCTTATAATCTTTCACATGCATTTTCAAGACACAGCCTTTTATTAAAGCAACTATCAATCAGTCCCAAACACCCCTTTTAACATAGGAGTAATCAATCAGCATTTGTAAACTGAACATGGCCGTTAAATGGACAAATTACTAATACGCAGACCCAGGTTTGGGCTAATACTTAAATGCAGGGGTATCCAAACTTTTGGCTTCCCTGGGCCACAGTGGAAAAAGAATTGTCTTGGCCCACACATAAAATACACTAACACTAATGATAGCCAATGAGCTAAAAAAAAAAAAAAGGAAAAAAATTGTAATAATAAAAAATAAAAGGTCCACGCATAATTTTCATAATGTTTTAAGAAAGTTTACAATTTTCTGTTGAGTCGCACTCAAGCTCGAGTTAAAGAATTTCTGCCAATCTGACTAGGTTTGATTTGTTTCCCCTTCCATCATCTTCATGAAAACAAATCAGGTAACATCTATTTTTTTTTAGTTTTTGTTTATTTAATTACATATAAATTTAGTGAAAGTTCTAAATCATCAAAAAGTCTGATTCCACGGTTTTGATTGTAACATATATGGTGGTTATTCACACCCATCCACGCTGTGGGTAGTCAAAAGCTTTTCACACAAACAACTGTGCTATCTATTCAACGCCTTTATTGGTTTTTATAACGAGTCGGGGACAGGGGCAGGAGTCGCACCAACGTGCAGCCCACGGCCGGCCGCTCTGCCTGGCTCCAGGCTGGACACTCTCCATGGTCTCTCATTTCATTTTCTCCTCACACACACCTTTAAAAACCCAAATTGCCAGACATGCAGGAGGGCAGCCATTTCACTGGTACTGCTGGCTGGCAATTTGATTATGGACATAGGATTTTTAATGGTGCTACATAAGAGGACGATTAAAAGAGAAGGAATAAAAAGGAGGAAAATAATTGTCAAACAAACATGTCAATGTCTCTGGAGGAAAGTGTGGGGTTTCCCTGCTCACTGGGTGATGGAAAAGCACAAAGGTGGCCAAACATTTACTTCTGCTCTCACATTCTAGGCTGTGGTGTGCAGGACGCCTGGCCCAGCAAGAGATCAGTGGGCACTGCCGGCTTTGTGTTAACTGAATGGTCTTGATACACCAAAGACTGCCTTGTCTAAGCTCTGTTCGTATTAGAATTGCACCTTGTGAGCAACACCTTCCCCGACGAACAGGGGCTCTCAAACGTGGTGCATAAAAATGACCTGGGGAGCCTGTTAAACTCTGCTGGCTCCACCCTGGAGTTCTTGATGCAGTAGGTCTGCAGTCTGACCTGAAATTTTGCATTTCTGACAAGTTCCCAAGTGCTGCTGGTCTGGGCCCACACATACAAGAACTACTGTTCTAAAATAAAAACAGACCAGAATTCATCAAAGGGTATTTATTACGTGGCAACATCTTCATCAGGTGTGACACAAGCCATGCAAAAGCAGGGAATTTTGTCTGCTTTTTGACAATGCCATTTCCCCAGTGCCTGGAACGGGCTGGTGTATGCCGCATACATGCCTACTAAATAAATTGAATGAATCAGGACACCCCAGGGCAGAACTGACCAGCATGGGGATGTATGAGGAAGGAAGTCGTTACAGAAGCACCAGCAACAAAGGAACTGGCTGATGACTGTTGAACTGTTCTGAAAGGGAAGCTCAACTTAACAACGACAGCAACAAAAACAATAGCAGTAATAATACCAATGATGACAACAGACATTTCAGAGTGCCTAGCACTGCTTGGTGCTGGAGCCAGCCCTTTATATGCACTATGGCATTCAATTTTCCCAACAACCCTTGAGACAGAAACCCCAATGCCCTTCATTTAACGGGTTAGAGGGGAAGTGACGTGCCCAAACCATCAACTATGGTTGAAGCTGCATCAACAACCACACTGAGAAGTTCAGTTGATCCTGAGCAAGTCTCCCTTAATTACCCAGCTGAGTAAATGATAAATGCAAAATTTCCTTGGCCTTCCCTGAACTGTAGACTTTGATCCTGTCTTCTCCAACTTCCAGAGAAGCTCTGAGTGGCCAATTTCATAAAACGCATGGTCATGAAACAGGGCTTCGGCTGGCTATGCAGAGCAGCTAGATGTATCCTCTAGGAAAGGTGGGAGCGGTCAATCACAGCTCTTGGCTTAGGCATGCCAAAGTTAAAGGTCTAGTTCAGTAGTTCTCCAGGCAAGGAGGGTAGATTTTGCCCCCAGGGGACACTTGGCCATGTCCAGAGACATTTTTCATCATCATGACTGGGAGGGGCTACTGGCATCTAGTGAGTGGCGGCAGGAATGTCGCTAGACTTCCCATAATGCACAGGACAGCCCCAACCCAAAGTATCTGACCAAAAATACCAAGGATCCCAAGACTCTGCTCTGGTTTCAAATTTCCTAAAGCCTTCTCGGCCAGCCCCTGCCCCCCTGCCCTTCCCCCCCCCCCCCCCCCCCCCCCCCCCCCCCCCCCCCCCCCCCCCCCCCCCCCCCCCCCCCCCCCCCCCCGTTAGGATGCCTGAGGAACTCCATCAATATTCTCTTATGGAGTCCTTGTGAACTGCCGGTGGGATTGTAAATTGGTGCAGCTACTATGGAAAACGGCATGAAGTTCCTCAAAAAATTAAAAATAGAACTACCTTATGACCCAGCAATCCCACTTTTGGGTATTTATCCGAAGAAATCCAAAACGCTAATGTGAAAAGGCGTATGCACCACTATGTTCACTGCAGCATTATTTACAACAGCCAAGACATGGAAGCAGCCTAGATGAATGGATAAAGAAGACATGGTACATCTACATAATGGAATGCTACTCAGCCACAAACAAGAATGAAATCTTGCCATTTGCGACAACATGGATGGACCTAGAGGGTATTGTGCTAAATGAAATAAGTCTGAGAAAGATGAATATCATGATTTTGCTTATATGTGGCATCTAAAACACAAAATAAGTGAGGAAACAAAACAGAAATAAACTTATAGATACAGAGAACATTTTGATGATTGCCAGATGGGATGGGGTTGGGGAGTGGTTAGAAAAGGTAAAGGGATTAAGAAGTACTAACTGCCAGTTGTAAAAACAGTCCCAGGGATGTAAAGTGCATCACAGGGAATATAGTCAGTAATATCGTAATGGCTATGCATGGTGTCAGATGGTGGGTACTGGACTTATCAAGGTGGTCACTTTGTAAGTTATATAAATGTCTAATCACCAAGTTGTACACCTGAAACTAATGCCATATTGTATATCAACTGTAATAAAAAGTAATTTTTTTTAAAAGAAAAGAAATATCTTTGCAGTTAAACAGTGAAGACTATTCTGGATTATATACTGTAAGTTATGTAAAATAAAAATGTGTTGCTAAAATAAAATTCTTTCTTATGGCATTCACTATCTTTTATCTTAAGTTCCTGAAGAACTTGTTTCATCTCATCTCTCTTATCTCCTGATAAACTCCCTGAGGGCAAGAAGAGCAGCTTAGTCCCCTTTGGAACCCCCAGAACACTGGGAACTGTACTTGGCACAAATTGGGTGTTCCATCAGTGTTTGTCCAACAGTTTATTTCCCCTGAAGTGGGTAAAACTGTTGAGAATCTGGACTGAAACAACACTGAAGAGCTCTTATCACAGTGCAGGGCACACACTAGTTAGGAACACACAGTAGTACAGTTCCTACAAATACTATCTCATTTAGTCCTTCCAACCACGGAAGGAGGCAGGAACACTATTTTAGGTAACTACAGCTCATAATTTGTAAAAGATCACACACTGGTGAGTGACAGAACACATTTCTAGAGGCAGGTCTCCAGTTCCTACTGCACTCCTTCCATACCCACGCCATGCTTCAGGTCTCCAGGGCTGAAAGCCCTGCCTCCTAAAGAGAATTAGGGTGTCTGAAATGTGAACAAGGGAAACAGCAACGTGACAGAGTGGAAACTTTCCCACATTATTAGTGTGAGGGTCACAAGTTTTGCTACTCACTGCATCAACAAAATCAGTCAATTCAAGGAGCGTTGTGAACGGGCTTAAACACAAGTTACACCGTATTAAAAAAATCAATTATAAAGATACTGAGAATTTCCGTGGCTCTTTCTTTCAGAGCAGGACTCAAAGACTCTCATTTTAAAATTTTAATATGCCAAAACTTCAAGATTTTTTTCATCAGCGAAATCAGACAGCACAGGACACAATGGCCAAAAGAACCACCTCAGTTCAGGACAGCGACATGACTGTTACGCATAGCACTCTCCAGCCGGCTCTCGGCGTTGAGAGGCTGCAAACCCTGGGCTTTCTCAGAGCAGCGAGGAGCCAGCCCAGACCTGGTAGAGCACGTAATAAATAACATCTGATGGCTCATCTCTGGGATCCCGGACAGTATTGATCCCCCAAAATCAACCTGATGAATCTGTCTCGTTTTCATATTAGAGTGGCACAAGTGAAAATGATGAAGGGTTTTGGTGGTACCACAGTAAGGTTTTGTTTTTGAAAGCTAGGAGACCAGATTCTGGCTTGTGATTGTTCATCAAGACCTCCACTAAAACCTGTGCCAAAGCCACATTTCCAGTGCTCAGCCCGAGCCCCTTAGAAAGCCCGGGGTTCTTCCTCGTCATTCACAACCAACCCGCACCCAGCGAACCACTGCTTCCTCACAGCACAGGCTCAGCCTCACCCATTCTCCCCGCCCAGGTGGGAACACCTCGGGAGTCACCGGTGTTGCATTTCCTTTCTCCCTGAGCCTGTCCCTCACTCCTCTCCTGCCTTTTCACACGGTCACCATGGCTGTCCTGCTTCCAGGCTTCCTGAAGCTGTAGCCGCCATACTCCAAGCGGTATGCCCTGGTTCTCTGCCCTGGGAAATTTCTAGCTCTTTGTGTCCACTTGGTAATCTGTTCCAGGCAGGCCCAGAATGCAAAGCCTCCCTCTTATGGGGCCACATACACGTGTCCAGAGCACGGCGTCCAGCACCGTCGCCCCAGTTCCCAGCCCCTGTGCGTGCCTGGCCCCAGCAGCACAGGTATCC
Organism: Lyroderma lyra; assembly: GCA_004026885.1. Taxonomy (NCBI): domain Eukaryota; kingdom Metazoa; phylum Chordata; class Mammalia; order Chiroptera; family Megadermatidae; genus Lyroderma; species Lyroderma lyra. The sequence continues at coordinate 190,959 of PVJL010002311.1, forward strand.
TCACTTAACGAATGAGGTTCGTTGCCATGACTAGGCTGTTGAGTGAACTGGTCTATAAGTGAGGAGCTTAAGGCGGACGTCTTCTCGTGTGACACGGAGCCAGCCATAGAATACTCATCTCTCAACAGATACCACACGACAGCACACCTACAAACGGAATATGTGGTCTTGCACGATGGCCAACGCTTTACGTGGTGAATACTAACCGTGTGTGGGGAGGAGACAAAGACTGAGAAGGGGGATTCTCAAGACTCACACGGACTCAGAAAGGGCATTCTCCACACTGGAAAACTGGTCCTAACTCCAAGCGGTCATTAAATGGGCAGGTCGTTAAGTGTGGAGTGGCTGTAGTGCTCACTTAAATCTCCTCAGCTGATTCTCAATCTGCTGGGACCCCCTTCTTGTTTTACCTCCTCTGGGTTTTGGGTAACCCACCTTTGGAGGGCTTGCCTTGGCAAGGACCTGGCCATCTATAAGGCTGGGCCTGGGATCCGCAGGCCTGTTCTCTCCAACTGAGAAAGCAGCTGAGATGAGCAAAATGTGCACTGATGCTGCAGGCGGCTCCTGCGTCACCTGGTCACTGCAGCTTCAGGAGACTTTTGCTTGTGCCCAAACCCCTACGACAGTGTTTCCCCTATGTTCCTGAAGATCAGAAGACCTCGGTGCCTCTCTGGTGGAGCGTGGAAGTAGAACATGGAAATGGGCATCTGGAGCAAGGGCTACAGGAAAGTCTAATTTTCAGGTAAGCTGGGAAAAACACTGGGTTGTTTCACTTCCTTTGGATAGGTATTTTGGGTTCCCACTAGGTAATTAATACAGAATCAGAGAAAACAGAGGATCAAAACCAGGAATACTCTGCCAGGCGCAGGAGTGGAGCCCAGAGCCTGCCCCACGACCCCTCACTGACTGCTTCTTCCTATGCAGAGCAAGTACGGTAATGACACCCACTTCATAGGCTGTTATGCGGCTAACGTGCTAATGCACGTAAAGCACTTAGGTTAGTGCTCTGCACACACGCAAGCACTTGATAAACACTAGCTATTATTATCCAGGAGACCAGAGACTGCTGAGTGGCAGCCCTCTAGGCCAAAGCTGGCCTAGAGACCTGTTTTGTTTGGCTTGCACATTTTCCTTTTTAATGGAGCCAACATTTGAAAACTGATAGATTTCTGGCCCTTTAAGGCTGAAGATCTGGCAACCTCTGGTGGCCATGGCCTGATGGTCCCCCTTTGATAGGGCATTTCTTCTTTGTTCAAGCACCACCCCCACCCACTTATCACCCCCTCACCCCATTCCATTAATTCACTGCCCAGCCCTGGTAGGAACGCAATCTCTAACTAGACCAATTTTACTAATATAGCCAATGTTAGGTCGTGGGATCCCCCCATACCGACTCCAGTCCCTCCCTACCTTTGCCTTGTGATGTCCCCCAGTCATGAATAACCTTCCCAAACTTTCTTCTCCACCTCGCTCAGCGGTTCCAACTGAGTGAGCATTTAAGTGACCTGGGACACTGAAAAGAAAACAAAAAAAGCCCATTCCTGGACCTCAGTCCCTGAGATTTTAACTAGTCTGGGTGGGGCCCACGTATTGATATTTTTTGAAAGCTCAGGTAATTCAAATATGCACCCTAATTAAGATGCTCTGAGACTGACGACCAGGGAGCCATGGCCTTCCCATCCTCATGGTGACAACAAACAAGGGAGCACCGGATGCATCTCGCTTTCCTCCCAACTCCTGCTGAGATTTGCTTGCAAATCAACTTGTGTTTAATGCCCGTCTCCGCAAGCAATGGACTCAAGAGTAAGCAGTTCATACCCCATATTTCCCTGCATGCCCAAGAGGACGACTGGGGCACCAAGCACCCTGTAGGCATCTAATGAAAACACCTCTTCTCAAATCTTTGAGAGTCTAGAATGCAGAAGGCATCACAGGCACTCCAGGGTGAAAATAAAAAAACCGAAAACCAGGCTGATGTCTCACAGCTTGCAGATTTGGAGAGTAAGTCAAGAACACCAATGATGAGGATAAGGAAGACTAAAAAGTGCTACAGGAAAGCAGTAATGTGGGGGATGGGTGGCGGCCACACCCCCAGGAAATCAGGAAGGACTGTGGGTTTCCCGGATGGGCCAGTGGGAAGCAGGGCACCCAGAGCCAGGGAGAGTGGCGGAGACAGAGCCCACAAGCAAATGAATGCACTAGAGCAGGCATGTCAACCGGCGGCCCGGCACACATTCTTAAAACACCATGAGATGTTTTTCGCAACTTTTTTTTTTTTTTTAGCTCATCAGCTATCATGAGTGTCACTGTATTTTATGGGTGGCTCAAGGCAATTCTCCAGTGTGGCCCAGGGAAGCCAAAAGGTTGGACACCACTGCATTAGAGCATCAGTTCCCTAACAGTGGTGCGCGTACCCCCGGGGTACGTGCTGGGCAGTTCAGAGGTACATGAAAAATAAACAGTAATGGTAAAAAAAACAAGTAAAAAAATGCAAAATGTTAGTTATGGAATAAATATGAAGTGTGAATCACCATTAATGGAGACACTTCAAAATTAGATCACATTAGGGAATGATGATTGGTGAGGGTGTGGCTATGAACCCTTCCCCCACACCGCTCTTCTACCAATCATTATTCAGAACAATCTAATTGCTACCATTCTAGAACTTACCCAAACGTATAAATACATCCCTGGCCAGACTGTTTGATCAGTTTAGTTACTTACTGAGTTAAAGTAAGTATATTGTCTTTAATCATGATTCTTTTCAAGTAGTTTTTTAATTTAATGTTTAACATAGTTTCAGTTATTATTGTCAGTGATGTTTAATCATGTCAGTTATGGATCAGTAGTTGAAAACAGGAATGGTTAAAAAACCAAAACTTGATGTGGATTATAATCCGTCACCAAGTACTTCTCAACATGTGTCCACAGCTACGATTACACCCTCATCGGGAGATGGTAAAAAGGTGTGTGCCTCAGGTACTACACAGAAGAAAAGGAAACATTCCTAAGAGTATATTAAATATGGGTTTCACTTATAGGAGATGATGACTGTCCTAAGCCTTGGTGTGTTGTGAGTGGGGAAATACTATCCAACAGTTGCATGAAACCCTCTCTACTCATGCGACATTTAGAAACTAAATGTTTTATGTATAAAAACAAAGAAATACATTAATTTTGGTGCTTATAAAAGTGTCCAAATGCTACTTCATACATGATGATGATGATGTCAGGAAAGAAAGACAATGACAACGCAGTTGAAGCTTCATACTGTATTGCGTATCACATGGCTAAATGTGGTAAAACCACACCACAGCCGAGGATTTAATTTCCCCTTGTATTAAGGATACAGTTTTTTGTACGTTTGGGGAAGAACATGTCCTGAAAATCAATACTATTCTCTTTTCCAAACAATATGATGTCTTAATGAATTCAGGAACTGTCTGATGATGTTGAAGCTGTAGTAGAATTAGAAAAAAGTAACTTCTTTTCCATCCAGGTAGATGGAAGTGTAGATGTTGCTGGTTTACCTATTTTGCTCAACATCGCGAGATACTTGGTATGAAATGAAAGTGAGGGAAACCTGTTGCTTTGCTACCTACTGACAGAGTGTACCACAGGCGAAGGTATTTTTAACGCAATCAATGGTTATTTCATTGAAAAGGATATTAGCTGGTCAAATTGTTGTGGTGTAAGCCTGTATCAGACAAATTAAAGAAGTAGCTCCCCATGTACCACGGAGTCACTGTGGCATTCACCAAAGTTTTGTATCCAAGCCTCTTCCTAGTGAAGCAAAAGATGTTCTTGATGAGGCTGTAAACATTGTCAATTTTATTCACAACCACAAAACTCCAGATTGTTTAAAGTGCTGTGTGAAGAAATGAACAGCATTCACAGCACATTACTTTTGCAGCAGAGGTAAGGTGGCTGTCTTGTGGCAAGTACTTACACGGATGTTTGAACTCAGACATGAAGTCCAGGTATATTTTTGAAGACCATTGTTTCCCTCTTGCTCCAAAGTTTCAGGACAGTGATTGGCTTCAAAGTTTTGCATATTTATCAAGTATTTTTCTACAAATAAACCTAACTTGGGACTTCAAAAAGAGCTCAATCACTATGTTCAAAGTAACCAAAAAAATTGAGTCAATGATTAAAGAACTGGACTTTCGGAAAGTGTGTATTGAAAAAAGGTCAGCCTGAAGTTTCTGGAACTGCATTCTCTTATCTGAGAATGACTTGCACCTATCCCAAAATGTGAAAGAGAATACTGTAGTCACTTGCAAGGTCTGCAAGTGTCCTTTTATAAGTACTTCCCTCAATGTGGAAAAGAAAACAACTGGATCGCACATCCCTTCAATGAAGAATTCTTCATTGGGTTCCCTGGTGGTGTAGTGGCTAAGGCTTCAGCACTCTCATCGCCATGGCCTGGGTTCGATTCCCAGCCAGGGAACCACAAAAAAAAAAAAAAAAAAAAAAAAGAATTCTTCAAAGAAGCTAAACTATCCATCAATGGAAGAGGGAAGTTCATTCAACTTTCAACCAATTTTTTTATATTCTGATTTTAAAAGAAAGCATCTTATTACCTTCTGGGTAGATATCAGTAAGGAATACGAAGAGCTCAGTGAGAAGGCAAATACCTCTCTACATTTACTAATACTGAACTAGAGGAGAGAGCTTTTTCTTACACCTTCCTAAAAAATAAGGACCACAACAAGCTTACTGCAAGTCTGATTGAAGACTGTATCTTAACATCTTTTGAGTCTGATTTAAGGAAACTAAGTGCATCAAAGCAAGCTCAACGACCTCACTAACAATGTTTCAATTGGCTCATGATCTGCATGACAATTATTACAGACTGTTCAGGTAACACAAATAAATAATAATAAATTGTAAGTTTGTTAGGTACTTGACCATCATTATCATTATTCTGTTACTTATATTGTAAATCCGTGGTTGATACTTTTAGTGTAGTAATTTTTCTTTCCTAACTTATTACCTCATTTCCACTATTTCACAGTAAGATAGGCACTGAACAGAAGTGTCAGTATTTAAAAACAGTTGTGTTTAAAAAAAGGGGTAGAATTTATAGAAATGGGTGTAAAAGGGGCACACAAGTGGGAAAAGGTTGGGAGCCACTGCTCTAGAGAAAAACCTCAGCCACCTGAGGAGGAATGGAAAGCGAAACACGAAAGGCAAGATTTCGCCTTACCTCAAACGCTAAGGGGAAGGCTATAATTAATGTGGTAAGTCTTGGAGGCAGCCAGCAAAGGCTGCGATTCTTGCATCCTCCTAAAAGTCAGGCAGAGGGAGACGTGAGGGACAAGGGGGAGGAGCAGATGTGACACAGAAGATGAGTGATGAGAAGGGAGATGGGAAGGGGAAAGGAAGGCAGGTCAGGAGGCAGGTTCCCTGATCCTGGAGAGCAAGACAGCCCCCCTTCCCAGCCCCCACCTGGGGCCGCCACGGCTGCCAGGACCAGAGACCTCGGGCACACAGATTTCTGCCATTTAGTCTTAAGCCACAGTTGAGGTACAGAAGCGAAATCATGGTAACAGTGCAACTGTATTAAAACATTTAATCATGAAAATATTTTAGTCACAAGAGTATTACGATCGAAAGTACAATACCATGTTTATCCTCCTCCCAAGTCAATGGACAGCTTAGAAAGAGATACAGATCCTGGAGCAGGCCTTGGACAGATGTTTTCAGGGCAAGGGTTACTTCTCATTTTCTCCAAGTGTCGCGGTCACTAGCTAGCTATTTTCACTTGCTCAAGTACCTACGGCTGCCTCAGTCGTGAAGAGCGGATGCTCGCCTCTAGCAGCTGTACGTGTGCGTGCAAAAAATGTGTTTATGTTTAGCTGCCTAGCCGCTGGGCCCTGGCGCCATACGGCATCTGCTACCACACCTTTTTCTTAATTCAGGCGGTCGCCCCAAAATTGCTTGGCAGTCCACCTGTGGACTGCAATCAACATCTTGCCCAGCCCTATCCTAGTGCACTTTAGGAGAGAACCTGTCACTACCATTTTTACAAAGGTGTTGTGGGTTTCAACGTGCAGCAGGGCCAGTTCAGAAAGTAAACCACAAAGGACAGCCCACTAGACAGCCGGGAAGGGGAGTCTCACTGTGTGTTATCTAGTGAACACGTGCGTCACCCTTCCCACGTGGCAGGTACAGATCTAAGCACTTTACAAATTTGAACTCATTTCATCTTCCTCAGCCTGTGGAGGTAGGTACAGTTATTTCCCATTTTACAAGTGAGGAAATTAAGATACAGAGGGTAAGTGATTTGCCCAAAGACATGCAGCTAGTACGTGGGGCGGGGATAAGAACCAGGCCCTCAGAGTCCATCGTCTTATACTCAACTGTCCTTCCCTTCGCCTTTTAGGTGGAGGGTAAGAATCGTGAGCTTGCTCCTCTCCTAAAGGCTGCCAGGCCCAGAAAGGCTCAGGAGGCATGTTGTGGGGCCATAGGGCTACTGCTCTGGAATCTTTCTGGAGCCTCAAGGTATCAGAAAGGGAAAAGGACAAAGCAGGGTAGAAATCTAGAGGCTTCAAGTTCGCCTCCTAGGACACCCTGTGTCCAGGGCCACATTCAGGATCCTAAAGGGAGAAGCCTTCTCAGCAGTTAGTCAAGAGCATGCTGGGCAAGCCAAAAGGAGCTCTGGGGTGGCCAGGCATGAGCCGGCTGGGAGGACCAAGGGCATTGTGCGCCTCCACTCCCAGAATGATGGGCTCTAGCCACCAAAAAAATCTACCAGGGGAAACGAGCTTTCTGGGTAACTACAGCACTGTCAACTGCTACTTACTGCTCACCGGCTGTCACACCAGCCCTGTCCGTGGCACCTTGCTGATTTGTGGATTACAGACAAGCCTTCTATCTCTGCCCCCAGTGAGTCAGTGAGCCACAGCCACCTTGGATTATGTTTCACATTTAGGCTTCAGGGCTTGAAGTGATTCTATTTTTAAGCTTTCTTAGTTCCACAAGTAAAAGAAGACATTTTAAGGAAATTAGTTCTGGCTTTTAAGGGATGACGATTTCCTCTTGAAAGAGTAAACTGATCAGCCCACTATGTTAAACCAGAAATCTTCCTGGAAGAAGAGCACCTAGTCAACTGCTGGTGGGCCAGGGCCCAGGGCCCTCTGAAAACCAAGTCACCCAGGAGGTGGATGGCCCAGGACGTAATCTCCAATCCAGAGCCCCACAGTGCCCCTCTTCTGATGAAAGTGTCAACAATCCTTTTAGGTTCTATTCTCTGAAAAGTGCATGTTTCACTTTTTGAGCACCAGAAGTGTCCTTTCCACAGAAAACAATCAGATTTGCAAAAACACGAATGAAGTTTTTAAAATACTATCATGCTCTGATGTCAGCCATTCCTTTCATTTAAAAAATTCCCTTTCATTTAACATCTAAAGTAGTTTTGCTTATTTTGTATTGTTCAGGAGTTACTCGGAAGCCAACTGTTCAAAAGATACCATACATGTACTTAAAAAAAAAAAAAAATGTAACTACCCCTGCATGCAATGTAAAATGTATTCTACACATCCCAATTTTCCCATATAGGGCCATTGAGACGTAGTTAACTTTCTCCTGGTGAATGAGACTGCTTCTAAGAATTCAAGTCTCCAGTTTCAGTTTTGGCTTTGCTGCTAGCTAGCTTGTGACCTTGGACAAGTAACTTATTGCATTGGGTCTTGATTTCTGCTAATGCAAAATGAAGGGGACTGGGTCACACATAATAATTCTGTTGCTTTACTGTTCTCAAATGTTAAAATTCAAAGAACATCAGAAATATCTATTATTGCCTATGCTAACCTAGAGTATTGTTCTTAGGGACTGTCAAGGTACAGGGATGTTGCCTGGACACTACAAGTGACGCCACACAGCTGAGGTGCAGTAAAAGGAGCAGACCAAAGTCAAGTATGCTTATTCTCTTTATCAGTTCCCTATTCCACCAGCTGCCAATTCTCACTGCTATTAACCTCATCTTGACAACCCCCTGCCTCAGTTTACAAAGGGTTCTCCAGCAAAGCAAAGTGCCTGGGTTTTGTGATACAAACTCGTGGGCTTTATTATACACAATTGTGGCCAGTAGGGCCACAAGACGGACCCCTCAGTTTAGGTTCAGGGGAGACTGAGAATGCTTTCATGTAACTTAGACATTCTTTGAGTTCTAAAAGCACACAGCTTTTGGGGGAGAGTGTCTTGAAGCAAAAGTGAGAACAGGAAATAAACCAATTTCTTCCTTACTAAAGCAAAAGCTATGTGCATTTTCCCTCTCTATTAACCCCTACACCTCCTTCCTCCAAGTTTCCTGTCCCCATCTTAACTGTTACTTTTTGTACCTTCTGCCATATAACTTTTTTGTGTAAGATACAGTTTCCAAGTCACTCTTGGAAGCCAAAGAGAGGATCAGAATAGGAGGCAGGAGACACCATTAGTGAGTGGTTTCCTATATTTACTGCTTTCCTTCCCTTGTTAGTCCCATGAAAAAATGATTAGTAGAAATTGCTTCTTTCCGATTGTAAATACAGTCCCTGCAACACTATTTTTAAGCTGCTAACAAGCATGAAAATATACATTAAACCACATGCTTAGTACCTCCAAGAATTTAGGGAAGTTCCTCTCTTAGAAAGAAAAGAAAGAAAGAAAAAGGAAGGAAGGAAGGCAGGAAGGAAGGCAGGCAGGCAGACAATCTGTAAGAAATGAAACCCACTTTCTTTGCCTTGCACTATGTGGGGTTGTTGCATGGGAATCTATGAGGGACTTGATTTGATGAGCACGGGCAATTCTGGATGTTCGCTCATTCTAATTTAGGATGTTCGTAGAAACCGGGTGGTTAAAAAGGAATGGGAATTGGTTAGCCTGGGAAAGTGGATGTAAACTGGACACACAAATGGAATATATGTCAAACACGTTAAATCAGAAAAACAGCCAGGAAGATAAATGAGAATCTGAAGTTTTGCCAAATGGGTCCAAGTCCTTTGGAAAGGGGTTAAAGGTTTCTTTGGGGATGGTAATAAAGAATGAAGAGTTAAAAGAAAAATACTGCATTGTATCTCTGAGACATGAGAATAAAAGCAACTTTTCCCCAAAGTCTTTCAATCTCCTAGTGTTGTTAGTCATGTCTGAGCTTAGAGTATTATTTTCTGTTTTCAAGTTAGCTTGACAAAGCACAACATTAATCTCAGAACCTACTCTTCCAAGTATTACACAAGGTGATGATTTATAGAAAAACAGAAAAAACAAAAATCCTTTCCTGTTTGCAAGCTTGGGTTCCCTAGCTCACAGTGCCACATTTAAGGGTGCTTTGTTTCAGAAGATGATTAGAGTGGCGCCCTAGGTACTGATTATGGCACTGAGCTATTTGTACTGCCTGAGTCCGGGCACTGCATTATATTAAAACTTCCATTTGGGAGTATGGAGTGACTAAAAATTCTCTCCTAGCTTAAACTTGGCATCAACTATGTATCTCAGCAGAAGCAAGATTAGTGAGTACAGAACCACAGGAACCCAGCACTTCCCTTCCTTTATACTTATCCAGGAAAAAAGAGACCCAGCTATGGCACTGATGGTTCTACCATTCTGACATGGAGACTTCAAGCATTGTGAGTTCACTTCCAAAGTATAACCGGTGGGTTGCTATGATTGGATCAAATTAAATCAGATGAACAGGCCATTGTCTCTTGCACTAATGGAGCACAAATCTTCTAGTAGAATGAAATAATTTCAGCTTCTTTTCAGAAGAGGCAGAAAATGAAGAGGCCCTTTTTCTGTTCCGGAAAGCTGCCTTTCTGACTGGTTTCTCTAGAATGCCTCCCTTTCCGGCAGCTCACCATCTAAAACCGAGTTCGTCCAGTGCACGTTTCTAACTTGGTGACAACTGAGAGTTCAGTTCCACAAAAGCCACTAAGCACAGATGCACCTGAAAGTTGGCCGGTTCATGAGTCATGGGTGGAGTGAACGCAGGCCAAAAAGTGAGGATGAGTTTCTCGAACTTTGTCACAACGCAAGGCACACACTCGTGCTTGGGCAATTCGGCACCACCATTTCACTCTATAGCCCTGTTGCACGGACACGGCCCTATTTCACCCAGTGCTAGGATAGCCATGTTTTATAGATTTAAAAACCTAAATCAAATGGGTATAAAGTTAATTACATTTCACTTTAGAAAACTTTTAAACATTTTGCTCATATATGTAAACAAAGGGGCAGTTGTGCATGTAGTCTCACATTATTTCTCTTATTATATAAAAAAACAGCTATATACTCATTGTATTGGATGGCTAATATTTGCCAGGCACTGTGCTAAGTGGGTTACATGTATTATCATATTTAACTCAAAGAACCTTCGAGTTAGTATTGTTTCTGTTCCTATGTAACAGAAGAGAAAACTGCTTTTGAGAGATTATTTGCCTATGATCATACAACTTGTAAATGACAGACAATCAGCTAGTGAGATAGTACTCATTTATTTTTCATTAAAAAGGGGTGAATAATTTGCTCCTGATTAAGTTCGTAGATGTTCCTGAGACACAAAACAGAGTATAAAAACCAGGGGGGTCTGCAACTCTGGCCTACCTGAACACAAGCTCTCAACTACTTCTTGGACACAAAGTGTTCAAATAGTCTCTTTGTTCAGCCAATCACTCAGCTATCCCCATGTTGTGGTTCCTGCTTAGGGAAAGAATATCAATAATTTTCAAAATTTAATTAGAAATCTAATATAATTTTGATAAGAAACAAAGTCAATCAAACTTTATACTCAGGGCTCACAACACTGGAATTATTAATAGTCTCATGCGAGGAGGACAAAGTTCTGAAATAATTTGGAAGGTGGCGAGAGTAGTATTTTCTACTTTAACCACAATGAACTACATATAAGTTTGGCTAGACAGTTTTGGAGACCTGGCCTAACAAACAGGCTAAAATTCCAGAACAAAAAAAAAAAGAAGAAAAAAAGCAACCTGGTGGTCTCACAAATCCCCATTATCAAAGCTACTCTCCCATAAATCTGAATCCAATCTAAGAAGTATGTCAATAGCTGGTTGTTTCAGATTAGGTTTATGATACATTAACAACTGTGTAGGGAACAAATAATGCTTAAAATTTGTCTAAGCATGTTTAGGTCAGGTCAGCAGTAGAATTTAATGCTAACAAAAGCATGGGATGTTCCTATGACTGAGAATCTAGCACACTGGATACTGTATGTGTAAGCAGGTACAGTACTGTGTCATCCCTGCTGGCCGACTCTAGTCACTCACATAAAGAAAAAAACAAAAACAAAACAAGAAACAAACCCCAGAAAATCTGACTACCTTTTTGAGACTGTATCACACATTCCCAGCAAGTATCTCTAGGGCTGTTAAAGCAGTTAAGATCCAACCCCAGGAGAAACTGGGAAGAGCAGGGAAATAAAATTCTTTATTCCAAAACCCATCCCATTTCCTAAAGTAAGCCTATGTACTGTCGTTCTTAAAGCCCCTTGCAACATTTTGATCCTCCAAAAAATAAACCCATTTGGAACTGAGACAAGGTGAGGTCAACAATTGGTATTATCAACCAACCCTTTATCTAACTGAGTCGGTTTCTAGCCTCGTGGGGGCTAAGCCTGACCACGAGGGTGAAGACAGGAGGCATGGAGGAAGGGAATGAAGGAGAGGAAAGGGGGGGGGGGCTCCGGGCCACACTTCTTTCTAGTATCAACAAAAAGAGAAGCCGCATACTGACCTAAATCATCTCTCAAAGGCGCTTTATAAATTACGGGGACAAAGGGAGGGGGTGGCGGGTGGCCTGGGAATCCTACGGACACCCAACCCTCTGACCCGCCCCCTCCCCCTCTAGCACAAGGAAGGGAAGACAGAAAACAGAGCTCAACTCGGCCATTGGCGAGAAGCCCCCTCTGGTTTTCAATCGTCAATCCAAGGCCCCCCTAGAAAAAATACACGTAAACAGCAAACCCACCCCCTGCAGCGGACACTTGCGCCCCGAGGTTCCTAGAACGGGAGGCCGGGGCATTTACTTAGTTAGATTTTTCTTGCTTACTCATTTCCCTCAAGCACCCAACCCCCCGTTCCCACTCCAAAACCCCGCTCAACCGCCTACCCCCCTCGGCTCCAGCCCCCAGCAGAATCCGGTGCCCCTGCGGCGGCCCCTGCGCGGTCCGGGTCACTAACCTGCTGCTGTAAGGGCATTTCCGAAACCAGCCTGGCTCCGGGGGAGGTGGGGGGGGCTGCTGGAGAGGGGCCCGGAGGGCCGAGCAGACCAGCGGCGCCGGGCGAGGGCGGGCGCCCGCAGGGGGGGGTAGGGAGAGGAGAGGGAGGGTGGCCGTGCCGGGGGCGGGTGCGAGGGCGCCGGGACCGTCCCAGGCCAGGGAGCCGGCGAGCAGGAGGAAGTGGGTGCCCCCTCTCCCCCTCCAGCGCCCCCTCCCGCCGCCGCCTCCTCCCCAGTCACAGGCGCGTCCTCCGCGCACGTGTGCGAAACGTCACCGGCGGGTCCCGGGGAGAGGGACAGACTCGGGCTGCGGGACGGGAACACGGCTGCACCCGCCCTCCGTCGCCGGGGGGCGGGGAGGGGGATAGGGCGGAGAAGGAAGGGGTAAGGGGAGAGGCGGGTCAAGGGCAGGCTCGGGGCCCGGCGAGGAAGGCCCGGGCACTCGGGCCACGCGGGCGCCGCCGCTGCCACCGTCAGGATGCGCCCAGGCCGGGGCGCCCGCCCGCTAGCTCCTCACCCCCAGACAGCCCACTCCCCAGCCTTCACCTGGTTACCATCTCTACCGCCCCCCAACACATGCCCCTCTGCTGCCCCCAACCCCTTTGTTGCTGGGAGTCACAGATCCCAAAATGTGACAAGCGCAGTGTGGCAGAGGCCCTGCGCTCCAGGCACGCGTTAGGGACCACAGGCCACCCACCGGCCTCCGAGATTGATTGGGTAGTATCAGCCCAGCAGTCCCCGGGTTTCTACCCCCCCAAAGTCCCCCACTCCCCAGTTCACTACTCCCTCCCCCACCCCCTTCTCCATCCGGGGCGTGACCCCATCCTACGCTGGAGAAAGAGGAAGCTTCGAGTTGGAGGGGAGGGGAGAGTGGGGGTAGGGAAAAGTGCAGGAAAAGAAGGGGGGGCGCGAAAAGTTTCGGAGTGTTTGATGTGGTTCGCTCCGAGGCGATCCCCACTGCCTCGCGCGCCTCGCGGAGCCCCCCAAACCCACGGGCACTGAGGGGAGCACACGAGTCTAACAATAAACCCTCGTGGAAGGGGCAGACCGGAGGCCCTCGGCGCTCGGCCCGCGCTCTCCCGGGGCAGCCCGCAGCGCGCCCACCAACCCGCGCGGTGCCAGCCCACCTTCTGCCTGGGCTGGGGGCGCTGGGAACAAGAGGGCATTACCGGAGGGCCGCCGCCGCTGCCGCCGCGTCCCAGCGCTGGTGGCTGCTGCAGCAGCCCGGCTCTGCTGGAGGGTCCGTGCGGCGTGGTGTAGAGGAGGCTGCCGGCGGTCTGCTCCGCGCCGGGAATACTGGGGAGGAGGGGGCCGGCGGCGACGGCGCCGCTTTGGAGGGAAGAGGAACAGGAGGTGGTGGAAGTGTTCGTGGTGAGGATCTGGATGTACGCGCCCGGGGCGGCGGCAGCAGCGACGGCGGCGGCGGGGAAGCCGGGGCTGGCTAGCAGTGCCCTTTTGTCCATGGAGGCTGCAGCGGCGGCGGCGACGACTGTCGCCCCCTCCCCACCCCCGGCGGTCACCAGGTACTGCTCCAGGGCGGGCTGGATCCCCTTTTTCATCTCTCGGTCCTGCTCTTTTTATTGCTATGGTATATTAATGTATTGTTTTCAATTTCTTTATTATTTGCAGTCGGAGTTTCCAAGTCTCTCCTTCTCTCCTCCCCGCCCGGCGCTTCCGAGCCCCTTCTCTCTCTTTTCTTTTTATTTTTCGGCACCAAACGGGCCCCGGGGCCCAAAAATAATCGGGGCTCTGGAGAGAGGGGGGTCCCGGCCGCACGGATATCGGGCCCCGAGGGGGGTTGGAGGCGTCGGGGGCGGCCGATGCAACGGATTGCGAGACGGCAGCGGCAGCCGGGTGCTGCGGCCGGCAGCTGAAAAATGGCTCCAGGAAGCTGCTGCTGACAATGAATGAAGGGATACGGTTTACGCGCCAAGGTCCTCCCGCGAAACTCAGATTTCCCGCCGGCTTTTCAAACCATATTTGCATATCCCCGCCCCTCGGCCCGCCGAGGACCGTTCCCACAGCC